>DWMG01001086.1:0-16286 GCA_018244855.1 Elbella merops
TGCTTTCGCTTCCCCACAAACGTGTCTTTTTGTTCAGCTAACGTGGATGGAAGGCGACGTGTTTGTTTCGTATTAAGGTGATGGCATATTACCCGACAATGTGCTGTCTGGTCCCTTTATGCAAAATGCAACGTCTGTTTACTAATTTCGAGGATGGATAATTTTTCCTCGGGTTTTCATAACGATCCCGGCTACTTGGCGATAGGTATATAACCGACATGTGCTGTCTGATCCCCTTTTAACAAACATACTCGTACTTTACGAGCTGCTTATTTGCATTTTATAACTTAGGGTTCAAAATATAGGTACGTTTAAAATATTTTGCATTATTTTTGTCTTTGACACTCCGTGTTTCAATTCTTTCTTAAAAAGAACGTCACACAAAATGTTAAAGTTCGGATCAAATGTAGTTCAATATACCGGGTATCAATAGTGGAGTTACACGTGAATTGAGGAAGGACGATATCTTTTGTTATTTTAATGGATAAGAGATGCTGTGTAGCGAAAATGTGTCAAGGATCGTATTATTGTGGGTAGCAGCCCTAGACATTCGCTTCGCCACAAATCAGGAGGAGCGGCGTTATACGATAAAATGTAAACCGAGACGCCTTTGTGCTGTCACATTAACTCTTTATATTATTCTTTCTACATAGAACGCGATATTTTCATATTAGCTTCGGGTTTTTCATTTCATTTTAATGTTTATGTCGGCGGCTAGCTGCTGTAAGAATAGGGTTGTTGGAGGCATTTTACTAAAAGTTTCAAATATGTGATTTAACAGTCAAACTGTTTTGAATAATTTAGAGTGCATACTTACTATAACTGTTTACTTAGTATCCATTTCTTTCGATAAGCTTAAAATACGTAATCGTTTTTTTCCACTACGTGTTTGATAAGATTTTTCAAACTTCTTAAAATTATAACCTATTTTGAAGATATTGTAACTATTCTATTTTTATATTGACTGCCACGTTTTTCGTGCCCGATGCTGGGCATCGTTATCTCTGCTTATCTGTTGGAAGAAAGGTATTATACTCTATGTGGATTGGCGGTAATTTTAAATTAGCTACAAAATAATTAATATTAACGAAAGTTTTTAAAGGTGGAACTTTGGAGCAACTTGAGCCCAACAAAATTACCTATTGCGTGTTGTAAATTAATAATTTACAAAGAAAGGTGCGTCAAAATATGTACATACATACGTCAATTAATAAGGGAACATAATGATTATGCTGTAGTAATAACTCAGGGAACGACTGTTTGGAACGAATAGGGAACTGCCCCAGACGTCCGGCGAGACTACGCATTTTGAGGGGTGGTCACAGCAGATACAAACGAATTGGATGTAACAATAGTTTTGTCCTGTAATTCGATATATTTTGGATACTTTGATATTACAGTATAGGACAATTGACCAGCTGCATAAAAAAAAATATTGAAATGTAATCATTTTGCGATGACTAGTTTACAAATTTAAACAGGAACTAAATATTTAAAACATTTGATCGTCAAAGAGTAATAAAATATTTAAAACATGTGATCGTCAAGCGTAAAAAAATATTCAAAAAGTGTAAAAATCTCCATCATTTATATTTGTTTTAATTGATATTAACAATCTACTTCCTGAAACGCGTCCATTCCGTCATGCAAAAGAAAAGGCGAGAAGTTTGCTCTCGAAGTAATCTTTAGTAACGAACATATTTTTCTACGTAAGTACATAGAATGTAGGACAAAGCTTGCACTGTGACACGTAGTAACAAGATACTACGTAGTTCATTTCCGCATCTCGAGTTCTCTCAAGATGTTCCGAGAGGCCGCCAAGAACACGTAGAGTGTTTTTTGATATCCGAATCTGAAAGTAAGCGAACATTTTTTCCCCTCAACCATTGATATAGTTTTTCCGCAATGTCTGTGTCTTATTGACGCGAACTTTTAATGTAATATGACACAATGCATTATTGTGCAAACAATAATAATATATTTGAAATATGAAGAAGACAAAGAAAGTGGATTTGAGATTGTTCATTGATTTTAGAATTGTGTTTTTCGAATAGTTAAAAATAAATATGGTTTTTGTATAACAAGAAAATGACTGTATTTTGTATATTTATATAAATATGGTAATGACCTCTTTCTAAAGAGTAATTTTGTAAGAATTTTGAATGAATTTAGCTTTCTATGCCTCAGATTTGGTCCCTTACTAAGATTATAACCGAAAGAATAGATGTTATGTATTAACAAAAATAAATAAAAAGTACTATTCTAAACTGAATATATGTCAATAGATGTCATCGTATCTAAATGAAAAGCATCACTAACTTAAACACATAGTGAATTTTAAAGAGCTAACGTAACAACATAGATAAATGGCACTCTGCATAAAAAAAACGTTCAAAATGTTGACGTACAAATCAACCAGCAACGCGACCACACGGTGCAGGTTTAACGGGAAATATCCGTTTTGCGGCCGCGCCCGCGTTTTTTTCCATTAGTAAAATAAGCAAACAAATAGAAATCTGTGTTTTTCGTGTATTAAACAATTTATTACTGCCTTTTAGCCGCGGCTCGGTATTTGAAAGTTGGGGTTTAGTTTTTTCCACATTTGGATATTAGTGACGCGACGATGTTAATGATAGTTTTTATTAAAACAGTGACTATGTGTATGTTCATTCGCCAATCTTTTTGTTAAATAGAAACACTAAATGTGCCTACCCCAACTTCTCATCATCACCTGGGTTGACTAGTAGAAAATGCAACTTGGCAATAACAATAAAGGATAAATAAATAAATAAACACGTTTTCTTAGTCATACAGGTTTCACGTGACAGCTATTTTGATTTTTTTTAACCACTTTTCAATATATTTTTGGAAAAAGTAAATTGATTTTTTTTTTTTTCAATCCATTTGAATGCCACTGCTGGAATACGGGTTGAATTGATTGAATTGATTAATTGGTTTGATTGGTTGAATTGATTATTTAATTTGACTAATTCACTGCGTATTACATTTAAGTAACTGCCTCTATTAAATTTATCGTTCGTTTACTGAATGCAAATCGTTGATATCTAGGGGGTGGCAGAAGGCACGCTTGTTATTTATAATTTATTCTCTCAATTAATACGTCTCGACGCCTGTACCTTCCTCGTCTACGATTTTATAATAGAGCCTCACTTGAAGTTTGACGTGCACAAGCATTTGTTTCGTGTCTCCCAATTCTCAAGGAAGTTATCGAGTTTTCAAAAAGTGTTTACAGCGAATTTCGCGAATTAGTCCGGATATAATTCGATATACAACTTTCAATGAAATATATCTTAGGGTCTTATCTTATCTTGTGTATCTTAGGGTTGGAATTATGAAAAAATGTAGACTGAAAACTCGTATTATAGCATTCGTATCGTAACGTAGGACCTCAGAAAATATTAACAACATACCTTTCCATTAAAGTCTAAAATCCGTTTTCGAGTAGAGTAGAACAAAATTGTAACGAAATTTCCTGAAACGAAATTGCTTTCTATACTATCTTCACTTAATATACCTCTCTCTCTCAATATACCTACTTAAAACTATTTAAACGCAGGAATGGGAAGTTAGTGAAAAGTTTCATTCGATTCCAAGCTATGCCAAAGATCTCTAGCAAGACCACGTTCATTAGCTGAAGCTATGAAGTTTTCATCGTGAGATCTGAGTTAAGGTTAATCAATTGGACAAGAAAGAATATGATTTCATTGTTTCTGATTATAATTGTACAAATAATATTACCTTATAATCATTCATTAGAATCGTAGCTTTGATATAATTGTTACTATTACTATGTCATCACAACATGTCCTTCACGAGGTAGGCAGAGGTATCAGGTGCAAAATACTCTGTTTTTACAGACTTGACAAGCTTATTGAATATTTATTACTCTCTATATACACACACCCATTTATATCATCATCATCATCATCATCAGCCTATTCCCGTCCACTGCTGGACAGAGCCCTATGTCCCATTTATATACTTTAATATAATAAGGTAACATTTTTACGTATATATTATTACAAAACATCACGACGGTTTTTCCCTGAAGGGGTAGATAGAGTGTAATACTCATTCGTGTATAAAGCTATGTATATTTAGCTGTAGAGTACACATGAAAATCCTCCGATATTCAAATGTTTGCCTAGAAATATGAATAACACTATGAGTACTGCTTATTGTATTTGTAATAATAATACAATACGATTTATATCTTTAAACTGGGATATGTAATATACCTATAAAACAAATTTTCTGCAAATTGATGTTTTGCATGTAGCGTGTCATGTTTCTGCAGTATGACTAATATATCATGCGTTTCTTAGTATTATGCCCATAATTGATAAGTTTGATATAACTGTATTTAAATACCGTTAGTTATATTATAAATGAATTTTGAAATTATTTAGTATACGTGTTCATGAATTACAATTTGCATGTTGTATGGTATATGTGAGTAGGTATTATGAAAGGAAATGGATACTAAGAATATTAATGTGTTGCAAAAGCAAGTAAGCAAATGTTTGGCTGTCGAAGCGGCGCCGAGTAGAAGTCAACTCCTCAGTGCACGCGCCGAGAGGCCATGCACAATTAATGTTTATTTTATCGATTTTCACACGGCCGGTACAATGCATCTCTTTACTAACACCCAACTAAAATTACTTTGACACAGTTCTAAATTGCTTGAATAAAATTACCGGGGAGAAACTTTGCTATA
Organism: Elbella merops; assembly: GCA_018244855.1. Classification (NCBI taxonomy): domain Eukaryota; kingdom Metazoa; phylum Arthropoda; class Insecta; order Lepidoptera; family Hesperiidae; genus Elbella; species Elbella merops. The sequence goes on from DWMG01001086.1 coordinate 4,739, forward strand.
TTAATAATAATGAATGCGCTACCAAGGACCCCAGTGTTGTACAAAAAGTTTTTATTTCGATAAAGTTACACTTCCCTTTTCGGGCCGCGGGAGTTAGAACTTTGTAACATTGAATTAATTTTTTATGCCGCGCTCGGTTCCGATATACGTTTATTTAGTTTAGTTACGATTGATTAATTTTACGATGTGTGTAATTAGAATATATGGTTCTGATTTTGGTTTAACTCTAATTGATGTTGTTTAAATTTTGTTGTATTAATCTTTGTTCCCAATAGATTGGAACATTTATATTAGCTGCTGCAATAAATTATGGGCAGACGTACTTTGGCATGTGCTCTATATTGTATAGATTTGTCACAAAAATATATTTTTTATTTGTATACAAACATATGGAGCTACGAGTAAGAGGCTGTAGCGCGGACGTGGTCGTTATGTCCGTGGCTACTGGAACCCATCATTACGACTTGTACATCAATTAGTCGCAGTCTCGAGTTCAGATTTTTCCCTAGAAGGGTGGGTAATAGGAGCTTTTGGGGAGCAATGGGCCCAACATCCCCGTTGTTAACCGTCAAAGTTGTAATTGCGACCTTACGATTCGTTGAACTGCCGTCACGCCCTCGAGATGTCGCTAACGAATTTTTAATATGCCTACCGAAAATCCCTCACAAACAAAGACCTCGCGGGCGGCCCCTTTAGAGTTTAATTGCAGGTTTAGCGGCGTTCATTAGGATATGCAGGCAGTTTTTTTAACACGATTATGACGTCGCAGGGTCGGCGATAGCCGCGAGGGTGCGTTGGGGCGAGGAGGGTTGCGTCACGTGCGAGGTCCGCACTCCGCAGCCCGACGCATGCGAGACGGCGGGGCGCCGGCAGCGCAGGCGCGCCCCCCGACTCCCCCGAGCCGCCAGTCCGCCGCCGGCCACCGCGCGCCCCGCCTGCCTGTGCTGCGCTCAGCCGCGCGCCGCGAGTGCTCTTCAAGTGATGTCGACTTGTGACTAGTGCCATGCTCGTGCTGCGCTGTGCCCTCATCGCGGCAACCCTCGCCGTTGCCGCCGCTGCTTGGCAGGAGAACGTCCGCCCCAAGGTCTTCGCACAATTAGGTGAGTGGAAACACAGATGACACCGATCATCACATGCACCGGCAACCTCATGTTACTGAACTCTTAACAATCGCTCTAATAGCCCTCACAACCCACAATTGTAGAGAAGGGCTAAGTCATTCAACCGGCTCGTTCCAAATATCCAATGTTTATGTTTTGTTCGGTGACAGCGCGTGTACAAACATGACGTTCGAAACTTCACACGTTACTCTTAAAACTAGGTTTTAACTCATAGTAACACTTGTGTTTGTTGTAGATCTATTCACAAATAAGCATTTCTCAGTATAGTTTACTTAAAATAAGACTTTCACGATGTTTACAGTGTCCGAAAAACTTACTTGAAACTTTGAAGTTACGATATTTTCCGATGTTTATTACGATCGAACAGCGCACGTGTCTAGAGACCGTTACTGTTCGTTCGGGAGATGTTAAATATAAATAAACTGAAATATTTTTAGTGTTTTGATGTTTCAAAGTGGTATAAACAAAGTTTAGGTGCATGGCATAACGTACTGAAATATAATGGAAAATATTAAAGGACATCACGGGATGTTAGTTTACAAACAATTCAGTCGCTGCCACACGTGTCGTTGTGATTAGATATTTATTTAAATTCAAATTACCAGTAGTTTCAAGTACTATCAATATACCGACTATATAAAATTTCTAATAGGAATTTCGTATACGTTCGCTGTATCAAACGGAAATGCAGAGTCGATTTCATTTCGAGCCGTAAACAGAATAGTTATTAGAACTGCGGCCCGCAAGTAACGGGTCGGAGTCACGCGAGAATTCATCCTGCAGGAATAAAGCTAGTGCAGAACTATAGCCCATTGTTTTATTGTGCAGTCTGCATTGCGGGGGACAGCCACGTGGCCCTCATTAGTGCACAAAGCGAGCCAGTTTGTTCTGGGTTTTGCAACGGTACGGCGCGGATTAGCGAACCGCCGATGTTTAACGCACCAAGCTGAAGTTTGTCTAACTTAGCGGCGTTTACTTGCGTACTATTTGAGATGAGATACATTTATATTGTACTTATTGTTGGATCGTTATTGGGTATTAATTAATGGTCTTTCCGTACATCAGTTAAGTAAGAAACCAGTTAGTCGGTTAAGAAAGAAGTTTTGTAATAAATTAAAAAACTTTAATGGGTCTTCGAGTGTTTTTGACCATCCATAAACTATTCTATATATTCTAATGGTTATATAAGTGGTACTAGATTTTTATTAAAGTGTACGAATCATGTGTACATGGTTATTGCGTTCGGTAGTGACTTGTCGCGATTGGCGAAATATGTCTACCAGCGACCATAAGGCGCGTAGCGGCCCATGATGCCAATTAAGACAGGTCTCAATTTAATAACTGACGTCATAGAATGGGTCTAGACGCGAATGTGTCGGCCACGTATCCTGCCCTGTCATTGTATCCGGTCTTTGTTTCGTTGGTATCGCTTTGAAATATTCATGGGCCGAATTACTATTATAATTTTCGAAGACACACCAAACGCCGACACACTAAAGTAACCGCGGAACGGGTAGAATCATGCAGTGATTCTAGGACATATTTATGATTCGTTACGTATCTTCTGAGTTTTCTGTATCCAGTTATCGGGATACTGAGCTTATCACTTGAAGTATACTGTTTGTTTATGTACCACATGCGTTCTTATATTATAGAAATAAACGAACTGCAATCTTAAACTATTTCTACACGACATAATCAAAAACAGCGATGTACTTTCACACTCAATTTACTACTCAACATCACGTATATTTCCCAATGGGGTAGGCAGAGGAGGGTGTAATCCCACTTTTTACCAGTTATGTAATTCTTCACTTGGAATAATTTATTCATAATACTCATAATAATTAATATATATGTAATGAACAAATCTTATGATGTCAGTATGTATGTAGTCGACCCATTGCACGCAGTCAATGAACAGTAATAGAGAGACATTCGATTGAGTGGCTTAGCCAAGTTAATTACATACCTAGGTGTAGTTAGCGTGTTTGATGTTAGGGCATCGTAGGGAGCGTGTCAACACCTCTTCAGTAATATGATACACCAATTCCGAGAAGGGTCGGCTGACCACATTACGTGGTTTAATATACGATCAAAGGTAGAGTTTGGGACAGTAAAAATTTATGGTCGAATATTAACGAAGTTAAATTTATCGCCGTGTTTTCGATCCCAACTCAAAATGTTTCCCATCTAGGTTTTTTTGAACGGTTTTGGTGTGTTAAATGGATTTTGTGGAAGCATATTCAGATGTATGGTAAGAACGTGTGATTGCTAAGAAGCAGTTACTATAGTAGTTGGTTTTGTCATGAGCGAAATTTAATAATAATTATTTAATATTTGGATCTTTATATCGGTCAAAGGATTTTTCATTTAATTGTTATTATCCTAAGAAATAATTTTGTGTAATAATAATTGTGTTGTGTTGTAATAACAATTTTGTGATTATGTGATAACAAAATATATTTCACTAAGTACAATTTCCATAAAAAATAGAATTGTAATTTTAATGGAATGTTTATGACATGTTCAAACAACTTATTACATTGATAAGAAAGCCGATTAAGTGAAACTCTGAATTATTTGTCCTTTGATGGTTTTTAGTACAGTATCCTGAGTTATATATTTTATTCAAGCTTAGTCTTATACCTTTGTGTGTATAGGAATATTAATACTAGTGGAATTGCGTAAACGTCACGTTTAAATTAACCAATATAACGTTTAAATCCTATCGAACACGATTATTATTAAAGACTCTTGTGCACCCACCTTTAGTTTTCAGTTAAAGCATAAAATGTCGACTTACGCGACTTTCACAAACACGTTTTCTCTCTATAGAACAGCGTGTTCATATCAAAGACCTAATTTTGATGTAGCGTACACTTCTGTCCCGTGGACAGAGTACAGCGGAATGTAGCACAGTTATTGCTACGGCTTAGAAGATAGTGGTTGCAATCTAACTAACCTAATTTGCGGCTAATGTTACTGCACTCCGTCCACACAGAAACGCACTCAATGTATACCACTTGGGAATTGTAGCTATTTGTAAGCGCAGATAATAGTTATTGATGATACGATACATTCAAATAACGCTATATGTATGTACACCTACGTATTCAGTAGATATGTTAAGGGCATTTAAATCTCGGGTTATAAGGGCGTCCTAATGATCTTACGATGTATGGCGCGTGGTTCGTACGCGGTTAAAGAACTTTATTTAGTTATTGTAATTAACCTTCTTTATTAATTAATTATTGTCATTACCTGTGTTCATTCTGCATTGTTGGACACGGGTCTCCTTTCAGAGTGAGAATGGTTAAGGCCTTAGTCCGCCACGCTGGCCAACTACGGGTAGACTTCACAGATAGATTAATTACAGAACAGTCAAGTTTTACCTCCAAAAAAGGTATGAGAAGAATGTAATAAAAGCAATAGATTAAAGTAAAATGATGTAGAACAGACATAGAAACGACATAAATCTGTCAAGGCATTCGAAATACAGGCGGTGTTCATAAGTAATTTACATGTATTGAGTATTTATATCAGGTAATAATGTTATGATTTGTTGTTATTGTATATATGTCCATTGTTCCCGATACTGTGAGTTACCGGACCGGTTCGCGAGTGGGCAGACGTATTGAGTGCGCCGGGATGCTGTGTACATTTCTCTCGATGACTCATCCGATATCTGACTAAGGTTTGAGGTTCGACCTTTGCTACTTTAATCGAGCCAAAATCTTCCAATTAATGTACAGTTGTTGTCGATAAGCGTAAGCGTGCTAGGAATTCTTAATAGCATTGAAATTGTCCAGGTATTTATTGGTGTTGTGATTCATAAGAACATGTTTTTTTGTTTTCAAAATTGGTTACTTATAAAATTAGGATAAGTCTATCAAAATACATGTAATAGATAAGTGATTCCTTTCCAGTAAGCACTATTCGAGGCTATACATATTCCTGCAATACTATAAACCATTACGTTCGTTTCATCCTAATTTATTGTAATGTGTTACGAATGATTGGAGTTTTGATAAATTATTTCCATATAAACTATATAATACCTGTAGATCTCCATTATAAACAGAATTTATGGACTGTTCACATTAAAAAACTGAATTTCCCTGCGTTTATTCTTTATTGGTGTTACATAGTAGCGACGCCCCCTTTTATACTTTAACTGCTTGGATTACAGAACGTTTAAGTGGGACCATAAAATAACTTCACTCTCTACCTGAAGAAGAAATAAATTACTTAACTGGATAATGCTTTTATATCCCGGAATGTTTTGTACGTGTCGCATTTTGCTTTATGGGTATTTATTGGGTCATTCGTCAGGAACCAATACTCAGGGGAACTGTTGTGCGGTTGGGGTGCATAATACCGCTATGACGCTGTTGTTTATGATTCGACTCTCCTGTACAATTTATTAACTTTACGGTGCGCTCTATGGGGGATTGGACTCATTAAGTGACGAACCCTAAATGTTACAGTAGAAATTTCGTGTCGTGTTTTTTATAACGGCTGTTTAGTGTTAAATTATCTGCAGCCATATTCATAAGTGCGGTGTTCGTCCATTAACTGGTTTTAACTTGTCTTTGTTGCAAACTGCCAAAGGACTGCGTCACCGTTCTGTTTGTGCAATACAATAAATCAGGCCGGTATCTTTAATAAAAATCGCATCCGCTACAACAACCGCTAATCAAAAAGGACAAAAGTTCAAACATTCATCGACAATGCGATCGCTATTAGACGCGAAGAATGCGGTTTGGCGGCAAAACAAAATGCGCTTAATGGCAACGCCGTATGGTGAGTTATAGATCGTGTAGAGCGGGCAGCGAACTGATATATTAGTTGTGGACCTTAAGTATGTGTAGCAGGGCATGTTATGGGTTAAGCGCGCGTGTTCTGAATGGCTGAGACGAGTAGCTGAGCACGCACGTGCGTGCAGAGCGCGGCGCGGGGCGGGCGCACTGGCGCCGCCTGGCGGGAGAGGGACAACTTTATGACGATGCGATATATTGTCTTCGCTCAGTGTGGGATTTACGGTTCCTTTTGTTTTATTTTTTCGGACACGCCGATTAATTTCTTTTAGTGGCTGCCTCTTCGGAATCCATCAGCTTGCACAATCAAATACACCTTTGTTTTGTCTGTAGTGATTAAACTATTACAACTTTAGCGAATGACGGTCGCTGATACTGCAAATGTAAAATAGGCACATATATTGCATTCCATAAATAAAACCGTTACCGCATGTGCACAACATCCGTGACACGATTCGTTTCCGTTGCGAGTTCAAGGGAGCACTCGTAACTTTCTCGAATATGTTATAAAGACTGGCCATAACGTCGATTCGCCATATAACGTACTTTAGAGATATTGCCTTTCATATCAAGCAGGAATGATGGCGTGCCATCGATCGGGGCTTTCTATTCAAATCTGTGCGGAAGAGAATAGAAACGGAAAAAAGGTGGCCGATGAATGACGTTTTTATTCAACCCTAGCTGATGAGGACAAGGCAAACATTTGTTTAGTAATAAAAATATTTGCCGAAATCCTCCACTCGCAGTGCAAAGAAAGGCTTTTTTTCGAGATAACCCTCGCGCGGTGTGTGCCTTACCTATTGTCATGCAGTTTTAGAAGCCGGATTAAAAAGAAGCTAATCACAAATTCGACAGGGGGATGTTCTACATGTATGTTTGTACGTGTTCACATGTACCAGTTTGAAAATATAGGTTGATCTATTCAATATAAAATTGGAATCAATTAATTTTGAATCGCCCCGAATCGAATCATAACATGCTATTATAATCCATTACCGGGAAATGTAACTAATTAATTATGTGCGTCGAAAAAAGCGTGGATGGATTATACCTAATTATGAATGCGTAAAATAATGATTTATTGCAGCAAGTATAAGCCGTAACGAATTAAACGTGTTATTATATGAAAATATCGTGAAACTCTTTTAATAATAACATTTAAAAAAGCCGAAAAAGTTGCCAACTCTTTGCATAGTCTTCGTTACATATAAGTACTAATTATTTAAAGTAATCTTCTATACATTGGTTGTACGAGTCGTTTCGCGTGTTAATACCTGTATTTGCAATAAGCACAGAAGATATATGTATATAAGATATATATATATATATAATAATATATGTCCCCGTTTGCAGCGAGTCGCATTAAAGCTCTCATTTGACAAGCCTGATGAATGGCTAAAGTCAATGGGTTGTAAGAAATGAGCCAGCGACGCGGCGTCGAAAGTGCGCGTCAGGACAGTCAGTGGACTGAAGTCAGTCACTTAACTATTTTTTTTGCACAAATTCGTCCTCAATAAACTTGAAAAACACCTCAGTGATTTTGAATTTTTTTATGTTACAGGCATTTTAGACAAAATTTAAACGATATTTGGTATGATATCCTACGTCTTTAATTTCCCGTATCAGTTATATAAATTGTTCCTTAAATTTCGCATACCTATTACACAGCTTATAAATTCAACGCACCCATTTGCGGCAAAACAAATTGAAAGTCTTATAAAAGAAACTCGTTAATTGCTATAAATGGGCCACTGACGCGGCGGCAACAGCCGAGCGACGGTTACCAGCGGAATGAATTCTATGAACCCACTAACGTCACAAATTTACTTTGTAACGCCAGCTGTACTTGCCAGCTTGTCGTACACTCATCTGATATTGAATTGGTCTGTAATGGATCGAAACAAAGTTTGTTTTCAAGAAACAAGTATAAGATTAGGTTTTGTTATCTTCACGCCTGTATTTCCTAAGGGTTAGTAAGAGGAGTGTAGTGTACACTCACAATCCACCTGTTAAAATCAATATTAAACCATGGAACAGGAGGTGAGCCTATGGCTCTCATATACCAGGTACAAAAAGGGTAATAAAATTAGTTTTAGTAAAGTTACTAGTTTTTCACTTAACTATTAATATTTGGGTGATTCATTATACTTTTTTGTTATTAGAATTACTATTACTGTTAGGAAAATAAAAGCGAGCACGCAGTAGCGGCACTGTGAAGACGAGTAACTTTTTCAAACGATATAAACCGTTGCGTGTTTGTATTATATACGTTCATTTAAATACATGTTTATACCGTGCGTGGCGGCGATTCCAGGCCATTAATGAGCCAGGTGGTCCCACAATGCAGTTGCAATGCTAACAAAGCTTTGGAGCTCGGGGTTGGTAGGTCGTACGCTTGTCGCGAAGTTAATTTATTTGAAGTTGTAGTTGCAAGTAGTATAAAGTCATTAAATGCAACGTGCGGTAGTAACTTTGTGCCTTGCATACTGTGTTTTTAAGTGGCAGCTTGCTCCCCTGCCGAGTTGTGAGGAATGCTAAGAAACAAGAAAAAATACACTAATATGTAGTAAGCAAAATGAAACGTAAATAAAATATTTGTTGGAAAAGTGATTGCTATGTTTTATGGTATGTGTGGGACTGACCGATAACCACGGACTCCGATACTGAATTGATTTTCAGCACTTTACTATCGTAGTTAAAATATATTATACCTTTTGCACGAGGACGAGTGAATCCATCGGATCCAGTAAAGTAATATATTTAAGCCAATTTGTGCAGTGTCTATCACCGTGCACATATGTATGTACATATTTCAATTCCTTATCGTTCAAACGGCATGTTCTTCTATTTTTACTTATTATAGAATTTTGATTTGGGACGAAGATACTCGTAATACAAGAATTTCCATTCTTAATTATATTATAAAAACTTCTTGGTGAAAAATATTTATCTATCTATGTATATCATTGTAAATTCTAGAATTTTATTTAACAAATTATCTCCTCTTCATTGGGTATTAATAGCATATTTCGAATAATTTAATTACATAGTAACAAAAATATTTAATTATTAATAAATACTTGGTAATAAATATTACGCTTGGTGATTCTCCAAGTGTATGAAGAAGTCGCATTTTTATTAAATGTAATATTTAATGAATTCCTTATTTGATTGTTTTGCTATTATTATTCAATTTAATAATTGCCGGTATGATAATTGTTGGCCTGTTGTGGCTATTGGTATAATGGCATTCCGAACGAGCCAGGTGGTGTAACAATGCAGTTTCAACAATGCACTGCTGCGTGCTTGCTGTGTGCATGTCACTTTAAAGGGCCTCCCTGTTCCCCTACATCGTCTAATTACTTTTTATTGATAACGTTCCATTCAAAATAGAGCTTATGGCGGATACGAAAAAATTTTAGGAAACTGCGTGTGTGAAGGAAGTGATGAACACAGAACTCACGGTAGTAGGAACAGCAATATTTTGAACTCTGTACTCTATATTTCAAGAAAGGAACTTGGCGTGTTGGTGCAGTGGTCAAATAATAATAATAATAGTGTATACACCTGAAAATTGATTTTATTATTCGTTTTCTTGGCAATAATTAATGGTGATTTTATATTATAAGAAATTCTAATTTAGTTCAATTGTCAATTGAAGGAGTCATTATCATGATGTGTCATTTCTCATTATAGTAATTAAATATTGTTAAAGAATTCAATTAATCATATTAAATTAAAGATTATGTCACTGTCGATTAAAGTTTAAATTTTTAAATTGCCATTATTTGAATTGAAATGTGAAGAAATGAATACTTTGAAGAGCTAATTAATATGTTTCTTTTTTTGTACATTGGAATCGTTTTGACCGTTTTAAGATAAAAATACTGTCCTGGTAATTGCGATAACATATCGAGGGCTGTTAGAGGAAAAAACCGGTCGTTGTATTTTTAAAGGACGTGAAGACTTTATTAATTTACATTTTATAAAATGTCTTCTTAATGGACTCTTGGAAGCAGAAAGCTTTTTAAGGACATGTTCTATCGTTAGCAAGAACTGAGCGAGAGAATATTAATATATATAAGGAATAAGTCCTTAACCGATATGCCTGGCATGGCCACTATGGGTAAAACGGTCTTTAGGAAACCTGTATCCAGTAGTGGAACGAAAGAGTCCGATGATAATGATGATGAAGGCGCCAAAATATGTATCTGTCGTTTCTCTTTTGTAAATTTTGCTATTTTATAGATAGTGTTCAAATATGAACGTTGCTGTCAGAACAGTTTTATTTGAGGGTTATGCGATATTTTCTAGATAATTAAGTGTCATTTTGTTAATCGCTTGACGTTGGATAACGGTTGGACAAAGTCAGATGTCATAACTAGATTAAAAACTCAATAGTATGCTAAAAGTGTCACATAAATCTTTCATATATTCATTGTGTTTGGAAGTCCACTTCTTGAATGATGGCGAAGCATACCTACTTCATGTTAGTATTTAATGTAAAATTTATTCTTTGTAGTTTAGTGTACAGTAATGTGTCGTATTACCTATTTGTAATCAATATTGATATTCTCAGTATTTGGAATGAAAAAAACGGAGCAAATACAGAACGAATTCAATTTGATTTTGATATTTGATTCGGAATTAACATTTTCGGAAGTGTACACACTGAAAATATCATGTAACTTTTACATTGCATTACATTACATTAATTATTATTGTTGCCAATTGTTTATATAGTTTTATCATATTAATATAACATTAAAAAATATAATTTCTCACGTTCTCAATATGTATGGATATATTTACGACAGCACACATTGTTATAGCTATAAAAAAAATAAGACCGGTCGTTGACCTCGCCAAAATCGAAATAAGCATGTGTACAATATTTTTATTACTGGCTTGTTATAATAGATATGTATCATTTTGTTTGATATGGTAGAGTTTTTCTCTACACTTACGAGTGGTGCTTAATTAACATTCTATATAAGACGGTTTTAATGTTTTTGTCATAAAATGTATGGCCAGTCTAAACAATGTTTAATAGCTCAGTAGCTATACAAGATAATATTCAGATAAGTTTATTTTGTGATAGTCTTGCCATATGTGGATAGCATCTGTCGCTTTCTTGTAATTTAAATTATAGAGTCACTTAAAATATAATTTCAACAGTCGCGAACAGCATACGAAGTTTTTACACAGTCTAGACTCTACATTAGAACATGTTAAAACTTTGTTCTTATATTATATTTGTTATAATAAATATTACCATATAAATGTATTGTATTATTACGCTACGTCCCTTACGGGTTAGCTAGGACCGGGTGCCATATATCTCTATCCTTACAGACCTGATGTGCTTTTCTACATTCAATACGTTATTCAATGAGAGTGTTGATAGATGTAATTGTCGAAGGAGACTAATACTCACTAAGTTGATGGAACATTCAGAAACCTACGAAAAAGGTGTGCATACACCTGCACATATAATTACCGATCGGGAAGTCCCGGGTTCGATTTTTAGGTCGAAGACTACAAAATTTTCAAATTTAGATTTTCTAGTAGTGGTTCGGAGTCTGAATATGTGCCCGATGCATGGCA
>DWMG01001087.1:0-16282 GCA_018244855.1 Elbella merops
TCTACGCAACGCCAAGGGATCAAGCCGATCGGAAAGATCCCGACAATCGATGATTCGAGTCGCTCTCCGTTGGATCCGGTCAAGAGGGAGAAGCTGGTATTGGGGTGCTCCTGCATACAGATGAGAGCAGTTATACTCCACATGCGGCCGAACCTGCGCCTTATAAAGTTGGGTTGGGCCGGAATATGTAATATGGCGTATTTTATGCATGGCTTGTATATCTTTACATTACTTCGATATCTCCCCCTATATTTATCGAAACAAAATGATATTATAATAGTTTTGTAATAATAGATACCTTCAAAATTTGGTTTTATAGAGTACTATTGAAATGCAAATACCATTTGCAACGCTAGAAAAGGAATATTTATGACAAACTTTAATAACGCAACTGTATTGAGGTACTGGGTACACACAGTACTTTAACACACAGAGCTTTAAGCTGTAACGAGCAGCTTTCTGCGTTAGGTATACGGTATTTACATGGTTGATATATTATGCAATGGCGCATAATGGACGACAATTCAATATGCAATCACTTACACGGACTACACGTATTAATATGGTACACACGTATAAATCACCATGATTATCTAATGATATGCGCATATTCATTGTAATGAGGCGCAAACCGTCCGTGCTGCGATGGAATTCGCTTTTCATAATGTCTCTTTTAGCTGATAATTGCTTTATTGAAGGCCAGCACGTGAGTATATTGGAATCAAATACATTGGAACGAATTGGAAGTTTGTATGATCTGTTGTCTGGTTTTCACTGCATTACCCAGATGCTGTAGGAGGTCAAGATTTAACGTACCTTGAACAGAGTCTTCGAAACCGACGTGCATGTGCGTAGAGAATGAAGAATGGAGCACTTGGTGCTGTCTGCCTACCCCGTGAGTGAACTGGGATTATAATATTAAGCTTATTACAATATTAAATTGACGTAGAACTTAAACATAATATATATAGCATTATTTAATATACCAGCTCCGTTTGGAAGCGAGCTTCGTAGTTTCCCGTTGTTAGTTTCGTCGCGTTCAGGGGCAAGTGGAACGGTACCGCGGCCGACGACCCGAGATCACCGTCGATAACTCATCGCGGTATTTATTCACTATTATCGTATCGCCCAATGAGCACCGCCTATTCTTGTAGTATGTTCACACGGAGTACTATGTTCTAGAATATCCTTGGGGTTTTCTTACTTGGAATTCCCAGGAGAAGAACAGAATCTACATTTTCGCCCAGTGTATGGCAATACGCTCACCTTACCCCTATTGCAGGGACGCATTACATAACTGGTGAGGCGTTGGATTGTACTGCAGTGCTCTGCTTATCACTTCAGAGAAATATAACCGTGATGTTATGTTATATTAAAATATTATTTAGTGAATTTTTTTTTGGCCATCATTTCAATGCTAGCTAATGGTGCTATAACTAAAGAAAGTACCACAGTATATAAATGAACACTTAAGGTTGATGCTATATAAATTGAATGATGTAAAAAGCAACTTAAATAAAAAATAAATTAATATGCTTATTAGTGGGTACAACCCCGAGTACAAGGCTTTCTATAAATATTTAAAAATATATCTACGTTCTTGCTAAGTATATTGAGTTATCATCACTCCAATGATCCCTTAATAAGCCGGACAAAATAAGTATACAATTGATATTAATAATTATCATTTAATTATAATAATAGTAAAGTCAGCTTTAAGACTGACGGAGTAGATTTCACAAATTAAAAACTGGTAGGATGATTTTGACACGTAAAAAAATGATAAACGATCGGGTTAATAGATTTGGACACTACGATTAATAAGTGATAAATTATATGTACATATATGAATATTAAGCGCATAGGTCAAGAAAATGTGCGTGCGTCACGATACTGAACTACGCCGACCGTCCCGCGTCTTACTCGTACTGACTACTGCTATACAAATGTTAAAACACAAAACAAGTTTGTTTGAACAAACAAACTTGTAATAACTGCTACATTCCTCTTACTGTCTTTCCTTGTGCGGTCGCACGGATTTAGTTTACAACAAATCTATTAAATCAATTCGTAGTTTATTGACCGACTTGTAAACGGTAAATGTAAAGTAGCAGTGCGGTCGCATTGAACTGGAGCTGGCCATTGTCACCTCAGAATGTAATGGTATAAGTTCAAAGTCGTCAAACTGTATCAATGCGTAATTGTTTATACATTATTTATAAACTGTTTACCAATAGTGTACTGTGACGTCACATATACATATATTAGACTAATTGAAACATGTAAATGATTATTTGACCTATGTCAATGCACGCTTTAATGTGAACTCAGTTCTAGAATTTCTTTTTTGTATATTTCCTGCAGTAATAACATTATTTTGTTGTTTTTTGTGTTGTTTTCCCTCGTTGTAAAGAAGGAGTTGGAAGGAATGGATGCTTATTTCGATTTCAAAAAGATTTATTCTGAATTAATTCAAGTCAACGGGAGTATGAATGCGAAAACAACTTTACTAGTTGTGTGACGATTTACGGTACGAGTAACTACAAGTACTATACCTACCGATTATAAGAAATTTCGCATAGTCATGTCATAAATACATGAATATTGTTATTTCCGTACTGAGCTTTAATTTTGGAGATAGTTTTCTCGAGAAAATATTTGCAACAAAAAAATTTAATTCTTCAATCAATTCGTTTTGATTTGAATAATACCATTATAACCTCAAGCATATATAACCCAATAAGTTTAAAACTAACTAACTCTAACATTCTGCTGTACTGGCAACTAATAATGTTATTGTTATTATGCAGATTGAAACTCAGGGAAATCAGTAGCCTTCGAAACCGGCGCACGGCGAAATTCGTTCCCTCTGCCAACTCAGTAAAGGGACCTGTCGCGATGGTATAATAATAACAATTATTCTCATCCCTTTTATCGTTCCACTGTGAACACGTCTCTCCTCTCAAAATGAGGTTGGCAGACTTCACACTTTTTACTTGAATGAGTGCAGATTTCACCACAATCATTTCCTTCGTTGATAAAGCAATAGAAATAATAAGAGAGTGTTAAATAAATATATATGTCTCACGGGCTGAGCTCAGTCGTGCAAAATCAATGCGCGCCCGATACTATTAGGTGTGTGTAATCGGCGCGGGTGTGATAAACGGCCGCTGCAAATAAACGGGTTGCATGTATCGGGTATATCGGTGTGATATTGAAATGTCGGAACCGGTTGCCTCCCGGGCTCGGGCCCCCATGGCGCGGGATAGCGAGCTGGGACAGATTCTTATAAGTATAAGTAAAACTTTACTATCACGAAATTTTTAGCTAATGTTTTAATACTATTCATGTCCATGATTTTAGGTTATGTTAATTAAAAGTTAATTTTGTATTGCATAGTAAATTTTATGTTGTGTATTATCTATTGATGTGCTCATAATTATAGTTATCATTGACTCCTCTGTCCACAGCTAGCCTTTTCTCATCAGCACCCTCGTGTCCTCAGTTTCTTCTTTGTAGAATCGACAGCTGGTCGTACCTAAGATAAATGATAATCTATTTAGGACTTCCTCGTTGGTCTAGTTTCAAGCGCGACTGCCGATAGGGAAGTCCTGGGTTCAAATCCCGGGTCGGATACTATTGATTTTTTCTAATTTAGGATTTCTTGTAGTGACTCTCTGGTCTGGATCTCTGTCCGGTGCATGGCAACAGGCTCACCACCTATTCCATGGGACGTAAATGTAACTGGTGAAAAGTGGGACTGTACTAAACTCCTCAGCCAACCCCTTCGGGGATTTCAGGCGTGTTGTTACGTTTTTTATTTAGGACTACAATTATGTGTCCTCGGCTATGTAATATGGTAAAAAATGTAGTTTGTCTCATGGAAAGTTTAATATTGGTCGGACAAATCCAGCAAGAGTCGAACGAGTGGTAACAGTGTGGGGGCTCGCTAGGGAACGCGGTGACCCCGCACTCCCTGGGAATACAGAATCGCGGCTGGGATCTGCTGAATGCGCCTCATAGTGCATAGCGAATTAGAAGTGGCGCCGGCCGAAGTATTTATTGCACTCGTCGCTATTGTTGTCGCAATTTACACGAGCTAACAGGTTGTTAATAAGCCGTTTGATTTGATTATGTTTGTTCGACCGATTGATCGATCGATCGATCGATCGATGTGTCTCTTTGTCTAGATTATCGTAATCTCAACTTACGTTAATGTCGGTTTGTTAACTCGCTGTTGTCTATTTAGTTTAGAAATACATACGTATGCGATTTCTACAGGAAAACTTAAATAAATATAATTTATTAATCTGTATAAACGTTACATATAACTATAAAATAATCGACAAAACTTATCGATTTGAATACAATACACTAGTCGATAAGTTTTCTATATAACAGCACTGTTCAACTATTTTGACAATAACAAGGAAATCGTGTATTTACTTGATAAGATTTTGATTCATTGTCTAATCACGAATCCATTCAACTTATATTGTTAGCCAAGGAATCTGAGCATTCTTTTTGAAGGCAAAAAAGCTTCAGCGGTAAGACACGCACAATTAAGTTCTGAAGCGCTAACCGCTAGACTATATAAGATTATGTACATATTATGTTTATATAGCTTTATTCATACATACATATCTTCATGCCAGATCCCTTACGGAGTAGGCAGAGAGCACACAGTGCCAAATGTCTCTATCCTTGCAGAACTGCCTTAGTTAAGATAGAGGACCAAGGGCCACCTATGTTCATTATTACTTTTGAAAACAAAATAGTTCATTTATTTTTCATCACATTTAAAAATACGAACTGCAAAGGTTCCTGCCGGTGTAAAGGTTTAGGCGGTCTCCGAGCAAAACATCGCTCACAGGTAAAATTAAAAAATGAATGACAAGAAAACCTCTGCTGTTAAATGGCAACGTGTGTCCTCTAAAATAGAGAAAAAAGTAAAGTTGCCGCAAGGTTAGCGTGCGTTACTGATCCCCATCAAGTAACGATCGTACGCACCCTTCAACCCAACATATCAATACTTCGCAGTGCATTGATGAGTATCTACTATTCTATATCTTATAATGTCGGAAAAAAGCGCAATGTATACTAACGTAGGCAAAAGTGTAATAATTCAAGTAATCCTATTATCTGACGTTTTCGCAAACGCGTTCGCCATATGACATGAATTTTAAACGCTAAGTTTTATTACCGCATGCAAAAAACTTTTGTTTCAACACCAAACAATATTCATATGGATTAATGAATTTATGTTAAAAACTTTTTTATGGGTACGAAATGAAACATTTACACATTTCCGTGTAGGTGAGGTCGCGATGACACTTGTGTGGGGCCAGTACCATTTGCCAAAAAGCATTTGGATATACATATAAAACAATATTATCGAACGGATTAAAACTAGTGTTGGACGCCATAAAAAAGTTAAAATGTCAATTTTTATATTTCATTTAATGGCCAGTAATAACTCGCCTTAGTTCTTTTAAGTCAGATAATTTCTTTCTGTTTTCTGTTTTCGGTTATCAAGAGACAAAAAGTTATTCGGTAAACAGAAATTAATAAAAAAATTAAACAAATAATAATACAATTATTTTTTAATTTAGTTGTTTGTTTAATTTTGGTCGGTCTGACACTGATATAACCTCGTACTTAAAAAATTCTAAATTCGATTCCTGATCAAGTGTAGACATAATCAATTTAATATAATTCTTTATTATAACGTAAAGTTATGTTTGAATTGTTATTATTAAATATCGATCGTATTATTAACATCCTTCGTTCGGTTGTTCAATTAATATCATTCATAACGATTCCGAACTGTATACAGTTTGCAAAAACAACAGAGTTATATCTGATATAGAAATAATTTCCATACACCCAAGTGTCACCAGTCGCAGCCCTGTTGTCCGTGTGTGCGCATGTCCGACTGTGTGCACACGGTATACACGTGCATGTGTGCGTGGTGGCCGTGATGTGTCGGTATTTATCCCATATTAGCATGCATCCGTTTCATTGATCCGACCTCTTTGTTAGCCACGAAACCCTTTATTTGCGAAACCACCGAAATATTGCGGATAATAATATGTTTGTTGAACTCGGTTTGCAACAACTTGATTATCGGTTACAAATGGAATTTGAAATCACTGAAATGAAAAGGTTCATGCGATTTAGTTGCGCTGCTTATAGTGATGAGTGCGGATATCGGATACGTTTAAAAAAAAACTTATTAACGAATGAAGTAGGTTTTTTCATTTCGTTCGTTCATATCTTTGTTTTAGGAACACGGAGTTGCGATTCGTGCCCTGTATATGTCAATAAACACACGTCTTATTACGAGTACATAGGACGTACCTATAGCGTTGCTGGTAAAATGCAGGAGTACTACACTCCTCTGCGTACATCTATTGCGAAATAAAGGCGTGATGTTATGTTATATATTTATTTGCCAATCGGCACATCATTTATCCGACCATATTGAAACTTTATACTCGTTGGCAGCTCTGTGAAAGTTTCCAACATTAAAACAGTAACAATAATAGTAAACATTAAGCAGAATGCTAGTCTCGAGTACGAATTCACTTTTGAAGATCCACACTCTTTATATTCCGTTATTTACTGTAAGTTCACAAGTGGGTTATCCGTAGATTTTGTTTTAGTTTTGCTTAACAGAGTAAAATTAAAAACATTGTAGGTCCCGAAGCATTCGAATAAACTTTTCCAAATTTAATTTAATGAAAACAAAATTATATTGAGTGTTTGTTTTTTCTGTTGTGCTTAGGTATACCACATTTTAATCCTTATAATTGCCAGCTTATTTCGAATGTCTTGTGAGTACAGATCTTCTTTACTAAGTGCCATTGCGGTCTATCCTCTGGTTGCTACATCCAGCTTCTTATGCCAGATTATGCCACGTAACCGGATTGTTATACATACCTGCTCTAAATAAGAAACAAAATTAAAGACCTTGCAACACAGGCTGATGATTAGATCTTACCAAGTATTGTAAGTTAAAGAATATCAAAAGACGTACTAGTTATATATTACATACATAGGTAAGTATCGCACATTAGCTGTTCTCTGACAAAACCATGAGAACCTGACCGGCTATATTTAGTTTAGATTTATCAAGCGATACGCCTCTACTTCACGGGGACTTATGGCGGAGCATAGCTAAGAAGTAGGATACATATATTTTTTGCTGAGCCAAATTGTTGAGATCCGTAACTGAGGTAGCGTGGGTACAAAAAATTGAACCCACGTTTTTATGTAACACAGACACAAGAATGGCAAAACAAGAAGGAGAACAAAGTATTATTATGTCTTTAAAGTTTTAGGGTTGACATTCGTGGAAATAATTAATAAACCTGGCATATTGCATTTTTTATGAAAAATCTTGGACATCAATGTGCACTGTGGTAGCAGTTCGTTCTGTATGGAGTCAATACTTTCCGGGCAGAGTAGATCTAGCATGGACTATATTTGAGTGTTCTTATTGACAGTGGCAAATCACATTGGACTAGTTTTTGTTTAGAAAGGTGACTGCGACCGCTCGTAGTGAATCAAGTAAGCATGTTGCAGCAGCCGCGGCAACAGAACCTAGTTGTATATGATGTAAACTGACCTGTTACAGATCGAGCCGAATGTAACTATACTCATGACTAGAATTTCATGAAACTTTCCTAAGGTATAACATTGGCTGGCAGTGGTTGGATGCGAAGAGCTGAACATCGAGCTCAGCGGTGTGCTATTAAAAGCCTATGTCCAGCAGTGGACGATGACGGGCTGGTAATGGTGATGATAATGATGATGTATAAAAAGACATAAATATGGAGATGTTGTTAACTTTTCCAAGGTAAGAAAAACTAAGCATTTAAATATGGAGGTATTATATGTACAAAGTATTTTGTATGTACAAAGTATTATTTTAAATGTACAAGACTTTACATTTAACGTAGGTACTCTGTATATAGATACTCTTGCTCGAGCGCACACGCATCGCGCTAGTGTGGAATTGTGCAATTAAGGCACGTCCACACTGAAAAATAACTTGCTTTTATTTATAAACTTTAGTACAATATGAGGATACATTACACTTCGACATATCAAAATAACCCATGCCTTAATCTGCATCCAAATTTTTATAAATGTCAAGAAACATGTAAACTAAGCGAATTTAATAAATTATGTAATGTCATTCAAAATTTTTGTTATTACTGGGCGCAACCTTTCCATAAAACAATATAATTTACTAATGCGCTCATACACTTACAAGAACAGCGCATAAATTTAACACGTAGTGCAATAATATTAAGTAAAATCGCACTCACCATGGCTATAAATAACAGTCACAAGGAAAACACGATCTTATAAGTAAGTAAAGCTTCGCAAATTTTCCTTTATCCTACAAAACGAAGCGCGTACCGATTAAACGAGGTGCTCGCGTTTCTCCAGATAGCCAATCGTCCATCTCCTTCCCACCTACGCGATTACAACCGCCCGTCTCTCTCACTCCAGTCTGCGCAGCCTTCTCGCCGTCGCCTTGCAGTCACATATTTTATTTGTGGAGCCTTCCTGCATCCAGAACGGACTAAAGCCTCCCATGCACAAAATGATCCCGAGATTGCGTTTGCAGAAGCCGCTTTCCAAGAAATGCAAGGGGCAATAATATTTAGACAGTCGTAGCGGAAGGTTCATTGGTACCGGTCGTACGTTCAGTGGCAGGCTTAGTGCGTCGTGGCGAGGAGCTGCCAATAATATTCACCCACACATTTACCTGAAGCAATGATTGTATTCTATTTTATACTTATAGCGGAGTGCGCTGGCGACTCGGTGACGATCTCGTTGTAAATTCTTTCACAATCAAATCCAGGAATGTTGTTTTCTCTCCGCTTTCGAATACTTAATAAGTTGTTTAACCTATTCAATGCTTATATCAGCTATACAATTGTTTCACGGAATTGTGATATTTATGAGATTGTTCAGGGCGAAATAAATGTATTAACTAATGGTATTCTTTTAATTTACGTATCTTATTGTGATATCAAGTTCTGAATTACATTTTATCATACCACTAAAACGAAAAATAGGAACTTTTGTACTATTATATTGAGAAAAAAAGTTGTTTTTCGGCTATATTAATTTCAAGGCATTGATTTATCATATACATATGTTTATTGGACCACGAGAACCTAATAGGTAATATAACAAGCAAATAGTAGTACGATCTATTACAGATACGTATTATTACCATAATTTTTTATAAGAAATGCGGGCTTTCCCATCTTTATGTTATCGTTGGATTATTCCACAACAGCTTTTAAGGCCCTGCGCACATTTCCAACAGTACTTGTGATATTGTTTACCACCATCACCAGGATGGTTAGAACTAGAGCAAAGAACATTGTAAAAATTAAATATAAGTAGAAAAAAGTATGTTACAAAGATGACTCGACAGTTACAATTATCCAAGCATGATATAAATCATCCGGTTTGTAAATCTTAATTAAATAAACAAACCAAAAAGTGTGTTCAAAAGCAAAAATATTAACAAACGGACTAGACTACAGATTTGTAATCATATGATATATGTACATACATACTTGCGTGTGTAACACACGTTTTATCATTCCTAGTATAAATAGATAACATAAATAGATAACTAACATAAATAAAAATAATATTTAAATAACAATATCACCAATAACTTTTTAAAATGACCATTTCTAAAAAATGAAGAATATTTTTTTAAAATTGGAACAATATTTTTTTATTATGGAATAATACTCAAATGTGCGTACCGCCCAAACGTGAAGAGAAGTCGCCGGTGTGGGTGTATGACCCCAGAGATTAGCTCTGGCCTGAATCACGTCGCAACTAAAATGTAAAAAGCATCGACGACATAGATTACTAAATTGTTTGCCTACTCGTTTTGAAAGGTACTTTATCGGATTGCACGAAATGTTTCGTTTAACGGTGTTTGTTTTATTTTGAACACTGACTATCAATAAGAGTGAAATAAAGCAGGTCTCTTAATTTGATAGGGTTTATTGAATGCAATCTATAACAATGAGAGTTGTGCACTGAAAATAGATTTCTGTGGAATACGGTGCAACTGAAATCCGTTGTCATTTGTTTTTGATATCACTATTATTCATCAAATTCTTTTTGATGGGAGAATTTTAATCCTATTTTATCTAAATTCAATTACGATCATAATATGCATATATCATTAAATGTAACTCAACGCGTGATTTTTTCAGTGATTTTATATGTGCATCACTACTTACATATTTCATTCGAGCTTCAACTGTAGAAAACATCTATTTTTGTTTAAATAGCCGCCACATTCTTATGATTTACCAGATAATATGTATAACAATCCTATTAAACGTAACATCACGCCTGTAATCCTCGAAGGAATAGGTGAAAACACTCCCACGATTCACCAGTTACATTTACGTACACAATGAAATAGATGGTAAGCTTGTTGCAATACACCGGGCACAGATCCAGCCAGATCCTATTAAAATTAGGATTTACTTTGCAGTATTTGAAAATGTAACGGTTCTCTCAACTACCCCTAAACGTGTTGTTGAAGGTTACTACGCTATATGTATTTTACGAATGTCAAATTAGGTTATATAAAAATTTAGGATCAAAAGCATTTGTAATGTCTCCACTGGATTTAACAGTGTCTTTTTCTGCTCAAGACTAATATTTTGTTTGGACTAGACTTAATGTTTTTTTACCATTCGCATACAATATTATTCATTAATAGTACATTGGATATAAGTCGTTAACCATCTCCTGGGATATTTCAAAACTCGCTCTCCATAACACTCTCAGTTGAAGGGGAGCGCCACAGCCCGCAGCAAGATATCGACAGCTTGTAACCGGAAAAAGTACAGAAGATCCAGTCTTTTCGCGTTAAAATTTAATATTTTCCGTATTACATTATTAACTCGACACTGAAAGTGAGTGTTCCCTGTAATAAAGTTCGAAAGATTGTTTACGAGTCGCAATCAACGTCCAACGTCCGCGAGGATGGTTGGGACATGAGTCGCTCAGACCACTGACGAGTAAAGAGCTTGATGGCAAAAAACATAGTTTCCCAGAAAACATTTCGAATGTAGCTTTAAAACGATTGTTGTGACGGTCTTGTTTCACTACAAACGAGTGAAAAGGAGATGTGAAAAGTTATATTCGTATCGTTACGCCTGTATTTCCCAGAAAGAGTAGTCAGAGGAATGTACTACACTCTCACGATTCACCTTATGTTATACTTACATCCTTCTATGGAGTAACTGGTGAGTCTCTTGCCATACACCCACCATAAATCAGGACTTTGAGCTATTACTGGGTATTTCAAGTTAGGAAAACAAAATAATGCTGTATTATAGAACTATTTTACAAATTATTTTAAGAAATGCATTGCCATGACCCTTAATTTTCATTTAACAGTAGAACAGGCATAAAATGCTGGTATTGGCACTGAAGCGCTTACTACATATATGACTACAAACGACATAAACTATTAAAAATAAACGTGAATTTGACTAGAAACACGTCTCAGACTGTATACCGGAACAGCGTAAGAACTTCAGCTTAGCAGCACATGTGATGGTACTCTGATATCCGTATAGCCAACAGAGACCCCAGAAAGTCACGTTAGAGTCTCCTAGGACCATGGATGCGGTGACCAAAGTCTCCTTTATTGTGTAGCAAGTTATATCGCTTGCAAGTGAGATGAACAATTGCCGTATTTAAATGTTTTCTGGTCCCCTTTACATTCCATCCTCAAATAAGCGTCCACATTAATAATATTTATTTACTCGCTTCATCTGTCACATAGCCGTAGTCAGACAATACATTTTCCACCGAGAACATTCTCCGACATTATTGTTTCCATGGTTTGCTTGTGACGGATCTTGACTTCTTTAAATATTCAGCTAACTTTGCGTAGTTCTTTTTGTAAAATAAATTACTTAATACTTAAAAGCCTTTGAGGGACGCATGAGGTAGATATCAAAGAAACTAGTAACTCTAGGCATTACTAGCACTCGCCTTTAGACTATAATATGTCAAATATCACTTACGAATTCAATATTAGTGACAATATAATTATGGCGATAGACACCATCTATTCCATTATGGGAGTTAACGTAACTAGTGAAACGACGGAGTGCACTGCACTCCACTGTCTACCCCTACGCGAATTATAGGCGTAATGTAACGTTAAATATCTGTCACTGCACCTTTAATACCTCATACAAAAAAATATTCAAAGTGTGCGGCATATGAATTATTTTTCCTTTCTTATTTTGTGGCAAACATATTTCATTAAAAGGCTTTAGTTGTATGAAAATATTAAATTACAGGTGATTCTAACATGCAATAAATGCCTGTGGAACACCAGGTGGAAGTTAAATTATGTGAGGATGTACTTGCAACGCAAGGCTAGCAAAAGGATATCGTGATCAACCACTGTCAATGGAAACAAACTTGAAGGATGTGTAAAATGAAGAACGTCGCTTTGTCAATTCCAAAACTGTATATGTTAATCCCTGACAATATTCAACCTTCCGTCCTCACTTTAAGACCGTGTGACACCATGTTTTATACCCAGGTCTTAAGCGGACTTATTTTATCTTGTTGTAGCAAAATATTTTATGATTCAGTGTCGGATGCGTTTAAAAATTTGTACTGTCTTACGACTGCGCGCGAATCGTATACTGAGAATAAATGTACGTAAATATTACCATGTCATAAATAGCGGTAATCCGTTTAAGTTATGTTAATATCTTTCACGTAAATAAATTGAAAGTTATTGTTGAGACAATAGTTATGAAGCGCAACTGCATCATGGAGTTATGACGCAAGGAAAAGTACAAAAAAAATTTAAACATAATGATTTATGTGTGTGGAACATATGTATATATTTTTACAATTAGTTGTTAAAATTTAATTAAGCAATGTTATGTCAAAATGGAGAATCGCGTGTTATTATAATATTGTGATTCTATGTAGAACATATACATATTTATATCCTACATAAATAAACGAATGCTGATCATCCTTTATTTTATTATAATAAAATCATAACTAAATAAGTTAAGCATGTTTGTAATAATTTATAAATTATTTTCGTACTTATACTATACTAATCCTGCCTGCTTTCGTAGATTAATAATAATTTATTTTACCCATTTTAGTATATAGCATTGGGTGCTCGTTTAGTGTTACTTAAAAGATTCATTGACGTCCGAGATTAGCATTCAGAAACATAATTTTCCTGGCTGTCTTTTAATATAATACAAATTATTAGAAGCTCCAATTGGAATACATGCAATACTAATTACATTAAAAGTCTGTAATCTAAACCAAAATCAAACGACACAAAGATTTATTGAATGTAACTAACACAATATGTTTATGTCATGTATTATACAAGGTTAATTTCATAGATCGTTAAGCCAGCCTGTTGCAATATTAAAAGTATGACAAACAATACACTTCCTGTAAGGACGCGTATGAGTTAAAGTAGGCATGATGACCAGGAAGAGAACCAGCCGTATTAGTAACACGAGTACAAGACAAAGGAGCTCGGGCGCGCCGAGTTCACGCATATTTAAATAAATAAACGTGGCTAGAGCGCTGAGAGGCGTATGCGCAGATAATATAAAGAAAGTCACCGAGCTAGGTCGGGCAGATGTGGCAATTGTTTTGGGTTTTTTTTTTAAATTTTTGTAACTAGTAATTTTGCGATACATAATTCTTTATTATTATCATCACCAACATCTTCATCATCAGCCTATTTTAGTCCACTGTTGGATCTAAGCCTCTTCCAATGACCGCCATTTCGCTCTGTACTCGACTTGTCGAATCGAACTTCTGCCTACAGGCCGTCGCAGATCATCATCCTACCTGGCCCGAGGCCGTCTTACATATTAATATTGGGATATATGTAACCAAAGTAGGAAAATAGGATGGTGGATCACATCAGTCATCTGTGAGGGTAACAAATGTGAAAAATCATCCTGAAAATTTGGGGTTTCGCATTCTATTTGATTCGATAAAATCTTGTCATTACAAAATTTTATCTTATTAATTAGAAAGAACGAAAACCGCAAAGTACAGTACAATATTTTTAATACATAGAGATTTCGAAGCTAAATAAAATTTACCTAAAACAAGTTTTTAAAGTTAAGTTATCTACAACTTTATGAAGATGACGACCAGACTGATGAGACAGGGAGAGCTAAATTAATTAACAGTTGACACAATAGTTTTCGTTTAACGTAACGTAACAGACACAGGACAAATCTTTTTGTCAATCGTACAAATATGTGTAACATTTGGGATTCAAACCTACTTCCCCAGCCAACTAATGAATTCAATTCAGTCAATATAAATGTCTCCTCCATTCGAGCACAGTGAGCATACTACATCGGGGACAAATGGCCGCGAATATCGTCTTCGGCCGTGAGAATCCGATCCTCTTCGATATGCGTTCTATTGCTATGTACTGGACATTGCTTTGTCTCAGGTTTTAGTACCGCGCTATTCTACAAATTATTATTTCGCTATAATTTACGAGTTAGTACGTTCAACCCGCTTTCCCACTTCTACTGCTTTAGCTAGATATACCGATGACGTCACAAGTCTTGTTTACCATTGAATAGAAAATTCAAGAACGCAAATAGAGGAATGCAGTTTATTCTGTTTTTAATTTTATTGCGTTGCTTGTATAATGCAGTGTATAATGATATGAACAATTCTTAAGTAACTTTGAGCGTCTTGGATTCGTTTATATTGTGTTTCTCCTATAACTTACCGTTTAAAATTTGATTTATTGAAGTTATCGCAAGACAAACGGTAATATACGTTTTTGTAGCTACAAACAATTTAATATCAATAAGCGGAGTGGATATTAACGAAAAACGTGCGTAGATAATATCGGGCCGGCCGCTAGATTCCGTTCGAAGTACGGTAGTGGGTGCCCAGTTCCGCTTCAGAGCCGCAAACGCTACGATCACAATCGCCGACAACCGTAAATGTTTGAAAAGTTTAACACAAAACGGTGTATTGACATTTGTCAAAACATTTTCTCGAACTGTACAAACTGCTTATACTTCGATTTCGGTATAAGGACATCCTATCAAATATTCCGTATAGTGTGCTAAATGTTCTATATTTACGTATAAAATATAGGTGGTAATGTTTAATCGAAAATTTTAAACAATCTCCGTTTAACAATCTTCATCAGCAAAATCCCTTATTTGTAAAGGTTTAGGTTATAAGGGATAAAATATGTAAATAAATGTAGAGCTGATTGAATTATCTACAGGCTTAATTCATGCGACGCTCGCGGCAGAGACGGCTATACCTACTTGTATGTCTCGCTGCGGTCGCCGGGAGCTCTTGGAGAAGGACTATGGATAGGTCCGAAACTAATCGGGATATCCCGAGTAATATACACGAGTTGAACGGGTACATAATACAATCATAATTTTACGATGCTCACCAAATGTTTCATAGTAAGAATTAAACTTTAAATTGCAGTATTTTTTTGGAAGGCAGTAGCGCATGAATACACCAGTCATAAGCAGTTGCTGCCACCCTGCTAATAACCTGCAACAGTACTTAGGTATACGACTGTTAGTGCTAGTTACACCAGTCAGTATAAGTTATGAATAAGATTATTAGTTGCGTCAAATTGGTAACAGGACTGTAAGAATAGGGATTATTAATATGAAATAATTTCTCATTGAAATGTAAGTAAGTAACAAACAACATACGTGCAATAAACGTATGTACCTATATGCATTTCTCATTGCTAAGCCAATGTAAATCGAGAACGCTTTGGCTCAGACGCAACGTCTCTCTCGCCAAATACTTCGATATCGTTTTCGATTCTTCAAGGAAATGCAAATACTTCTGTGTTTTAAATTAATATGTAATTACTTGTAAATTTCACAAAATAAATATGTTATTCGGTTCAAGATTTCAAAATATGAAGTAACAAATAGATATCTATGAAAAGAAATGCACACAAGTTGCAATTTTTAATATTCAAAAACTTGCCTTGACAGATAAATAGAGAGATTATTCAAAGACATTTTGTCTGTCTCATCATGAGCATCATCAACTATTTAATTGTTAAAATGCGGAAGTGTAAAGTCTATTTGTTTGCTGCATAATAAATACATTGCGAAATAATAGAGCAAAGAGATGTAAAATATTATCGCAAGCAAGTAGCGAGTATCACAACGGT
>DWMG01001088.1:0-16278 GCA_018244855.1 Elbella merops
CCTGGCCGCCGACGGGCAGCAGTATCGGCGGTGCGAAAAGCCGTGCCTTGCGATCTCCAACCCGCATGCCCAGTGTGGAGATTACGGACATAAACCCCCCTTCTGGGGGAGGCCTATGTCTAACAGTGGACTGAGATACGCTGATGATGATATAGACAAGTTTAGTAATGGTTTTGATGCAATTTTATCTGTACAAGTGAAACCGTAGGCGTCCCCATTTTCTTGATTAAATCTAAAATTACCAGTTTCTGCTTCGGTGGTGTGAGTCTTCCCTACATATACTGTATACCACTAATTTGCGACTAGAGTGTAATATGTCAAAACTACATCAAATGTATGACTCAACTCACGATCTACATCAAATCTATGATCATGGTCAAATCTATGACTATTACAATATTATATGACCTATTGACTATTTTATGATATATAACTATTATGATAGTCATAGAATAATTATGATTTCAAACTTTCTGAAGTGTTTCCTGAAAGATATGTTTTTTGAGATAGTGCACTAGTCGCTATATGTACATTAAGTATTAACGCATTTTGAGTCGCCATTATTGTGGTGTACATGGTTAGGTTATTTCAAACAAGCTCAGATGCATTTTATATATCAACAGCAGTTAGACTGTAGCAGATTGTTAATAGTGGGTCAGTGACGTTGCGGTTAATTCAATGGACAACTGACGGCCGTTTAGACTAATGACTGTGTATTGCTGTATCTGTACATTAGATCTGCGAAATGGTTTCATTTTCCACACTCTACAAACTTTAGCCTACTCATATTGGTGTTAGATGGTACTTCATAGCCAAAATATATGTATATTGATGTGGATTACTCATTTTTTATGTAATATCCTTATATAAATACATAGTAGGCATGCAATCTGCAGACGAACTAAGATCGCTGAGGGCTGTGTCCTCAAAATTAACATGTTGAAGTGACAAAAGTATAGACCGTCGAGTAGTGGCCATGCCTCGGTAAAAGAAGCATAGGCTGTACTCTTACCAAGTGCTCTGATGATCTTAAGAAAACAACTGGATGTAGCTGGATTCTATATGCCTAGGTCTGGCTGGAATAGCAGCGATTAGATGAGGTCTGTATCTAGCAGTGGGCTTTTACAGGGTAATGGATGGATGGACGCAAATAAACCCTTTTTTATTATTGATGATAGGAGGTGGCGTTATTTAACATACATGGAATGACTATATGATTGCAGTTAATAAACTTCTTTATAGGCAAATTCATGGTCTTTTTTTACATAATTTTTACAATAGGAGAAATTTAGATGCCTTACGAGTCGTTAAGGAAATCGTTTGACTAACACAATCTGATAATAATTGCTTAATAGAAACATATGCGAATAAGTAAATGAATTGTTTTATTTTGTGAAAATAAATAATAGTAATACAGCCAAAGTCAAATACGAGAAAACTACAAACAAGAAAGATGTTAAAGTTGAAGAAAATGATGTTATACAATTCGGAGAATTGTAAAGAGACGTACATACTGAAGTTAATCATGTAGTTAAGACGTTAGATGGCGAACGTATTTTGAAAATCAGTCTCGAATGATTTTACTTGTGTAAGTTAGGATGTGGTACCAGTATTAATGTTCACTTGACGTATCGAATGAATGTGTATAATATATTGTTTCGTTTTCTCGGAATAAAACTTTCAATTACAGAAAATCTTCGTGGAAATCGAGTTTTGTCGGAATGTTTTGTTATCCGGGTTTATCCGCATAAACTCTCTGGTTACTGGGAATGTTTGCCATGTTTTCGAAGTCTTTACATGTGTACCTGCATTATTACTGGAAGTTCTATCCGCTTTTAAGATTAAATGAAAATTGTTTGCGACCTACTTTCTTTCGGATTGCCGTTCGAAATATTGAGAGAATTGAAAAAAATGAAATTATACTTGTATTGTTTAGGTTTCTACTATAATTTTAAATCTGAAAGCTTGTCAAGAACATTGTTACCGTGGTAAATTAAAATTGTTCACGGTTGAAAAAATAAGAAAAGATTAAAAAACTACTGTTTTCTCAAGCTTTATAGCTTAAATCTTTGATGTAGTTAGTTACATGGTACATATTTATATATTTACATTTTTTTTTCTGTGCATTTTTTTACATGCAAACTGATACAGCCAATTTAGTTAATAAACAAGATAATTACAGTTTGAAATCGGTTATAGGGTAACCTCCCCTGACCTATCCTGATTACCTAAACTATACCTACCCTGATTACCTAAACAAGCCATGGATATATACCATGTTTTAATAATTTTCGATGTAAATTTTGATTTAATGAATTTCACTTTCCGAAAGAAAAAAAAGCACTCAAAACCGCTGACTGCACGACGGCATCAAGCTTTACAAATGACGAAGTGGAAAGTTTCAAGTTTGCTAGTTATATTAATTACATGCGCACCGTTTTTAGTATTATTCAGAGCGTGATAAGAACATGTCGTGAAAGAAACTTTGGAGAGGTCGCGTGGAACCGTGCCGTGGGAAACTGTACCGAATTAATGTTGAAATTTGTAAGATTTTGACGGAACCACCCTAGATGACATTTGAATTTTTCTCAAACATGATGTAGTTTTAACTAATGTATGTTGCTAATTGCGTTTACGCGAATGGTCACTTCTTTAAAAACAAGGTATTTGGTTCTTGGTGCTCTTTTCCTACCCCGTAAGGGACCTGGCGTGAGATATGTATAAATATATTCTAAGAAGACCGTCCTGATTATCATCCATGTTAAATTAATTATCAATAGTAGGTAATATTTATTACTTAATTCGAAATGAAAGTAAGACCTGAACATTTTCCCCGTATTCGTCGCCCACACCTGTGCCCCCGGCTCGTTTGTGTTCTGTTAAGACCCGTCGTTTTTAAACGTCACCCTTTCTCATTTTAACCGGCTTACAAGATTAACGTGCTCTTAGCAATAAGACCACTCAAATCTGGATGTCTCCATATTGTGCCAGTTGCTTTCAAAGTGGAACCTTTTAAATCGTGCTCCTTGAAGCGTTTCCTTCGGGGTCTCGACGCTCGCCCGTGCGACAGTGAACCGAACTTAAAACATGGGGAATTAAATCGATTGGAAACGTTTCGAACACTTGAACGCTGGAGAAATATAAAATTCTTTTAATATTGTCTGAACAACGGTTCCATATTTCGCCGCTGTAAGAATTGAATTGGATTTTTCTCAGAAATATTTTGTGAACTCAGTGAGATACAAAACTTGATTTCTACATTTTCACGGATATGATATCCATATTTTTTTATCGTAATGTGATATACACATGTTTCGTAATCGTTATAGTAATGGTCATCGTCAACAGCCTATCTCAGTACCCCGTTGGACATAAGCCTCCCCTAATGAGCACACATGTCGGTAGCGGCCAAGGTAACGTCAGGGCAGGGGTACCAAACTACCAAGAATCAGTAGGCTATCATCGGCTATCAAAAAAATCTGATTATTAATAAGAGAATTTATAAATTTCTCTAAATTAAAACAAGTCTGTTTCTAAGTTCGTTCATATTGACATTAATTGTTAAAATGAGGTCGGCAATAATCTTGTAATTTTTGCACAATGCCTTCAATTTCAAAATGAATTAAATTGTTCGTGTCTCGCGACGTCTGAAGATATGAATAGAATTTCAATATTCGAACGTCGTCGCCTGAAATGAAATTTTGTCATTATCACCTAATCACTGGAAATGCTGACATCTCACGTATCTTATTACAAAAGCATTTTTAAAATACTTGAATATGTATCATTCTAAAAGTCACATATCGTGGAACTGTGAATCTTTTAGATACATTGTTATTACACTGTTTACAGTATCAATGCAGAGTTAAGTATATAGAAGGATTGTTTTTTTTCAATGGGTTCTTACTCTATATGTTGGTAACGTAGTTTCACGCCTGTAATCCTCG
This sequence comes from Elbella merops, assembly GCA_018244855.1. Taxonomy (NCBI): domain Eukaryota; kingdom Metazoa; phylum Arthropoda; class Insecta; order Lepidoptera; family Hesperiidae; genus Elbella; species Elbella merops. The sequence continues at coordinate 3,948 of DWMG01001088.1, forward strand.
AAGGGTTACCCAGAGAAGTGTACTACACTTCCATGTTTCACCAGTTACTTTTACTTCTCATGGAATAGGTGGTTAGTCTATTGACATAATTATGTAAATCGGGTCCACTATCCACACTTCGAGTCACGACTAGAAATTCTAAATTAGAAAAATCCAATAATACACAACCCGGGATTTGAACCCAGGACCTCTCGCTTGGCAGTCGCGCTTGCAATCAGTCGACCAACGCGGCAGTCAAACGAGGTACATATACATATAATAAAGCTATTTTAAATATATTAGTTAATATTAATTAAAATCAAAAAACGAAATTTATGCAATATATATATATATAATTCTAAATGTAATTAACACAGCTCATTCAACACGCACTGTGTGTCTTCACTTCGCGTCATTTCTGTATAAAGTAATTTGTTTCTACAAATATTTTATATGTCCTGTGGAAAACTTAGGCGTTCGCACTGTCACGTTCCTTATGCCGTAGTAAAGGATATGAATATGCAAATATTATAAGATATGCAAAGTTATGTTCCAAACTTAGCACAGAACACTAGAAATAGGACTTACAAAGTGTAAATTGTTTAATTTTAGAAGGTACCTATATTAAGGATTACACGAGATACGTTTGTTAACCTATCTAGAACAATACCCATTTAAATTAGTCCGAACTAGTAAGTTCCACCGACGTCCACACCAGTTTGCGAAGCTTCTATGTACATATGAGTAACTGGCGCCATCTGGCGTTCGAATTCATTCGAGATAATAGCATCAAGTAATTACGAGGATTACCTCTGTCCACACTAAATAGGCTTGCTTGTATGGCGATTGTGTTAGCCGATGCGTTAGGGCCGTCGGCTGAAGGCAGGCTCAGGTGCTGTTTACAGATTTACTCATAATATTAATACTATTCGTATATTAATATTGTGATTTATAGTACTAATTGCAAGGTAGATATATTAGTCCAATTAGGACACAATCCGATAAGATTTATCAACCGTAATGCGTTCATTCGAGATTATAAGATTGCTGCTGTATGTTAGAGAATATATAAGAATATTATGTAAGAATATTATATAAGAATATTACATAAGAATATTACATAAGAATATTACATAAGAATATTACCTATATAAAAATATTATATAAGAATATTACATAAGAATATTACATAAGAATATTACATAAGAATATTACATAAGAATATTATATAAGAATATTACATAAGAATATTACATAAGAATATTACATAAGAATATTACATAAGAATATTACATAAGAATATTACTGAATATTACATAAGAATATTACATAAGAATATTACATAAGAATGTTACATAAGAATATTATATAAGAATATTATATTAAGAAAATAATATAAGTGGCCAAATAAATTGAACTCGATGACTATCAATAGGATTTGTTTTTGTTGCTCAATTTTAATAAGTTGATCGATTCAATTTTCTCAATGCGGGAATGTAATGTCTACTAATTTCGTGAGCTATCTGAAATTCCTAACTCCTGCTCTTTCATTAGTCTTACATGTGAAAATAATAATAATAATAAAGCTTTATTTATTCCATATGTATATAATCAAAATATTTTTAGTATTTAAAATGAAATAATAATGACTGATAATACATCAAAAACTTAACCAGGTGATTAAGTCAAAATCGGATTGCAGGTACATGATGAGTCACATCTGTACCAAGAGAATTTGACTATGGTAATAATCGGTAGGTAGGTTTGTACAGAGGCGTGTGCGGACACTAAAGTCAAACATACGAGCTATGCGCATCAAAATGGAAAATTGAAAATTTCGTTCAAAAATTTCATACTTGCAGCACGTAAACGCGTACATTCTAGTTGGGGAATTTCGAACTGTGCCAGCAAAATACCACCTTTATCATAAAATTGATTTTGAACACCGTTCATCATTATTAGCTTATACCCAGGATACATAGATGGACCTTTTCCTTTGATAGGGGTTTATGTGAGAAGCAAATATGAGATCCCTATATTGATACCATAATACCTCTCCGTGTTTCCGTCCTGTAAGCTCAAGCTTTCGCCGGAGGGTGTACAGATTACTGTGTAATTAAAAGGGTACAATAGAACTCTTTTGTAGGACGCTAAAGATAGTTCCCTTTCACAAAGAACGGGATACTTACTATGATTAACTGGTGTTATTTGTATTAGGAGATACTACACGAAATAATAGAGGAAAACAACATTTATTGCTTTTTGGGTTATTAGAATAGTGTATTATCACGCCTGTAAATCCCGAAGAGGTAGGCAAAGGAGTGTAGTGCACTCCCACGTTTTACTACTTACGGTAGATATACGTCCCATCATGCGTTAAGTAGTGCGTCTATTGCCAATTTTAAGTACCTATGTATATCTGCAAAAAAACTATTTTTTTTAAAGGACCACATTAAACGTTGAAATATATAATTATGTATGTATTTCAAACGGACAAATCGGCTCTCATTCAGCAATGATCTCGGATATATTCTTATGAATTTAACATATTGCGGTCTGCCGGTATCACATAATGCACTTGGAATTCCGCAGCGAGACTTTTAAAAAACTTCTTCGTTTCATAGCGAGCTACTGTACTGCGCTGCATCTCCTCCCACGTCGTAATCATTTTGCGAAAAACCTCCCACCTCCGCCCGAGTCCGCTCCTTCCGTCTGGCTTTCATTTCGACGTAAATAATATGTTTTAAAGGAAATTTGTGATGTAATGGAAAATTTCACTTGTGTATTTCGTAAATACTATACTCCGTAAATATTTCAATCTGTTCCATAAATGTTATGTTTTACAAATGTATGAAAATATTCGAAATCGACGCTGAGGTGTTTTTCTTGTCTTTCATTTTACTATGTGTCTAATTGTCAAAGGCAGCTTCATTTCGATAGGTGGCTTGATTAAGGACACAACAGATCGCAACATACAAATAATGCTAACAATCATAGAGATGTTATATATAGAGTAGGGGAGCCAAAATTTGTCCATCTAAAACAAAGAGAAAGCAAATGAGGCTACCTATCTGTTTTTTTCTACTCGCGCACGCAGATGTAGCGCTAGCGCGAGTTCATTGTTTGAAAAACAAGCTTCCTTTTTGCTGCGCACACATCAATAGTTAGATAGAGAGAAATAGATAGGGTATCGCGATTGTTTCTCTCTTTCTAATAGCCGGACGTTGCTGCTTACAGGCAGCCGTATGTCGTCCCTACTCTATATATAATACCTCTATGCCAATAATTATAATTAATAATTTGATCCGTAGTACCAGTAGTATGGTTACCTATATTTGTATGTTCATTCTGGTTATAGTTCTTCTTTTTTTCGGATTCTTTGCTACATCATGTTAGGTCATTTTAAATTTAATTACTCTGATTAGGTGGGCTTTGAAAATCCTAATTATAAAAATTACTGCGGCGAGAGTTTTTGCTTAACGTAACATTTTCTGGAATCTTCATTTCGGACCCTTTCCTTAGATAGATAATTGTTTTTCGGCAAATCAGTTTTAAATATTATAATCAAATTGTCAATACTGGATAAAATCGCTTTGCAATTTATTTAAAAAAAAACATACGTAATAACTGCGAGTACAGCAAAAAGCTTTTGATATGTCCTGGGTATTTTTCAGTAATATCGCAGTTCCATTATGATTGTTATGTTGGCTCATATACTGCTTTTTTTCGTCTGTAAATTCACCGCAGGCTTTTGTTTTATTTTTAAAAATTAACCGATCCTTTTCGTGTTACCATATAAAAGTCTTTATAAAAAACCACTAAGTACGGATTTTCTTTCTTGAATTATTTTTGTACATAATTTCAAAGGATGTTACCAGGTCAGGGCGGTTTCCCATATAATGTATTCAGCGTGACTATATATACTTACGTTTTCTTTCTGTTGGAGTGCTTTTACTACCTACTATTAAAAAAAATATGAATATCCCACGTATCAGACCAACCGTTGGATCTAAGTTCATAAATATGATACATAATTAACATACATAAAAACTTATACTTAAAAATGTAACATACACTATGACATATTTTTACGTTTTAAAAATTAATTCGACTTATTATTTTTATCCTATTTCATTTCAATAATACATGCGACCTTATAACTAATAGTTATGGTAATTCTTTTATTTTAAACTTGCGATAACTGCATTTTACAGTACCGACATTTTATGTGTTTACCTTAAAACATTTGTAGTATTTCTCGCCAGTTTCTAAGTTTGAGTTTGTCATTTGGAGAGTAATAATCGTACGCTCATAAAAACCTCTGCGGCGCTGGCGACTGTCAGAACGATAACCGTAACGATAATTTGTGCGGAACCGCGCGATCGTTTGCGATTTATATGCGTCGTCCGATTGAGGTGCGTTTTGATAACGTTTTGCTTTTTATTTATACGGCAGTGTAATATTTCATCAGGTTGTTTCTGTTCACTGAGCGATAAAGGTCTTCTCTGAGCCTTATTAGCGCCGAGGAAGGCCATAGCGAGTCATTTAGTGCGGTACAAATCTCACATAACCCTGTGTCTCTTCCCAGGGTACTGGGAAGAGACATAGGAAGGTTTGCGCCAATAAACAAAAAAGGCTTCTCTGAGCTACTCGTAATCCCCAAGCTTGTTAATTTAATTCTTGGTAAGTTTGTTGTATAATAAATGCACTGGTTGTTAATTTGAGTGAGAAGAAAATACAAAACCGTAAATTCTACTTATGTGCTTGGAAGTTTTCAGTAACAGTCAGTGTTAGCGCTACACACACGTAGATGCACACAGCTATGAACATACTCACACACACAATGGCGCATGTATGTCCAAACACACGCGCCCTTGAGCACACAAAAACGCACGCGCGATTCTGCGTTTGTATGCTCATACTCTTGTAAAAACGCGCTGCAACACACACAAGTGCACAAAATTGTCTGACGCAGAAGACATTTCAGACGTCGAAAATACAACAATCTCAAAAGATATTCAAAAATTCGAAAACAAAAGGTATTTTATCAAGTCAGCTGACCCTAAATTACAGCCGCTAGAGCTAAAAGGTCTGTTGGGAATTGAGATACACATGCATTCATACAGATGGTCCATACCTTGAAACGCATCATATTAAAATCGATCACGTCCTCTAGGAACAAAAATGTTCTATCCTTTTTGCAATAATGCGGACAAAAGAAAAAGGTGGGGGTTATAAGACGACGTCGTCCGGCACATGGACCATTAGTACGCTTGTGACGTCACTGGTTTTTAATTACTTTACACCGTCATTTTCTGTTTTACTTTGTCATACACATTGTTACTTTTCAGTTTCTAGTTTCGACCAAAACAAAACTGATTCAGTGTTATATTTATAAGGGATAGTTAGGGCGGCTTTATTTTTTTATGGAAGTGTTGCGTTTTAAACAGCCCTTTTCCTACATTCGTTTGAGATCATATCTAGAGGACTACTAGTCGAATTTAGTTATGTGAATAAAATAAAACAGTTTCGTTATATTATAAAGAGTGAAAGACTATTTTTGTTCTTTAAATGGTTAATTTACTTCTGTAAGAATGACTTGGTCCTTTTACTACCGGAGTTTCATACGACGCCATTGACGTATTAACGTGTGACTGCAAAGAACATGATAATATGATAATCTCTTAAAACGTAGCAGAAAATGGATACCACAAATAATTTAGCATCGTGTGTCTTCCATAAGATAACGAGTTTACCCGCTACGCCAGAATTGAATTTCAATCAATTTCATAATCTGTTATCTCGATCGCAAATTTCATTAGTACATTATTGGATTTGTGTCTACACCCTCGAGTGTTATTTCTGGAATATTTTTGAGATTAATATGTCGAGTTGCCTGAGAGTTTAACCATATAAAACGAGTATCACTGTTTTTAGTATAGGATCGTCATGATAATGGATGATAGGTGCATATGTGCATGGGTGCACAGGCTATTTTTAATAAGCGTCATTGCAACGTCATCCCCGTTCCTCATCCATTACACTACGCATGAAATGAAAGCAAAATTAATTTTGTTTAAAAAGTAACGAATTAGCATATCAATGTTTTGTACGATATAGCAAAATAATTAATATTAGGGTTTTTAATTAAAAATCAAAGCAATTTCTTCACGTGGCTGCAGTATAGTTAGAACTTATTATACATATATTCTTACAGCTATAGTATCTTCTCGCTTGGTTCCCTAAGAGAGATCCATTCTGTAAATATTATTCTTGAATACAAGCGAAAATGTACCTCTGTATACACACGTAAAGAAATATTCCTACTAAGTTGCAGTAAAACGACTCAGAGCTCGGTACGGCCGCAATACGCTTACTGCAAACAAACGTCTCGCGGCCAGCGCACTCTAGCTCATAGAAATGTCGTCGATAATAACTAAAGTAGTATTACTGGTAAATGTTCTAGATACTTCGAGAAAACTGTCTGAAGCAAACGTTGTTAAGCTTCAACCTCATTGTTTATAGCTACTTATAGCAGCTACTTGAGTGTTGTATGTTTTGTCTCGTCCCCTGTTATCGCATTTGTGTTATGATAGAAAGTGAGAAGAGTTTCAATAGCCCGAATATCACCACGGTGTCGCTTGTAAATAAGGGTTTCGGTGATTTAAATTTCTACTATGCTCTATTAAAACAGCAATCGTTTTTCGTTACAGCAAACGGAATCCCGAATTACTTTTTAATTCGGCGTTGTGTGCGTAACTAATTTGTTGTTCCCGTGTCGTTTGTGTCTCTGTGTATTCGTACGATTTACACAATTTCTGTTTCAGTTCAACTATAAATGAGCGGTTGCAGTGCTTTCTCTCCAAACGTACGACTCGTAATGCATACGTTTTATTTCGCTCCGATTTACTTTTTTTTATGTCTTACCCCTGTACGTAGGTGGGCGGCGATGTGAGTTTGTCTTTGTGAATGCACATGGTCTTGCTAACATAATGTAGGTCAGAAACTCATTTGCCTCGCACTCTGCTGTTTCCACTTTTGTATACCCACTTAAGGTCTAAATGTGTATTGGCTATTTAAATATATATTATTCAGTTGTGGTTAAGCCGAATTGCTAGAATATTTTGGCTGCGTGGGCAGTTTGTTGACGCAGGAAATGACTTTTCAACTGTAATTACTGGGTATATACCGCGTGAATAATAAATGGTGTAATGTCTAAATCGTGTCTTTCCAATTTAGCATCGATTGATTAATAATATGGCTGACATCCGGGCCATAGTTCTGGCTGTGCCTACGACTTTTGGCGTGAAGATTGTCAACAATTAATACGAATACCTGAAGAAAAATCTTTGTACTCCTTTTTAAGAACATTGCGCGCACTGAACAGTGAAAGACTTGGTAAAAGTTAAAGTTGATTGGGTAAAGTTTACATAGACAAGGAATGGAGAAAGCGGGAACTTATATGTGATATTTATTACATAACTTTAAATTGAATAGAATAAAACACTCCTTATTTACGTTTCCACTGCGATTGTTAGACATTGTCAGACATTGACAGTTGTCAATTAGTAGCACAAAGGAAATCATAATAGAAGTTGTACTCTTTGATACAAAAACCTCAAAATAGTTCAAACTGATAAAAAATGAATTATGATCGAATTTCAATCGCCACTGGACCACTTGTAATAATAAGTATAGGTAACCGATTGAAATACAATATTTTCTATGAATACAACAAACCTTTTACTGACGTCATACTGTGATATAAAATTAACACAGTTATTGCACAGATATACATTTAATCATTTTATAATTACATGTTACAATAATATAATACTAACAGAAGTGTAACATAATGTCCAACTTCAACTCCAAGAACAGAAGCACTCATTGAAGTAACTTCCAACTGTTCGTATAGATGTCTTCATCAGATAGATGACTATCTATCCGTCTTATGCGTGGCTCATGTTCACTACAGTGTACACTACAGTGTACACTACAGTGTACCCCTTATCATAAGGGTACACATACATATGTACCCTTATGATTAAATGAAGATATCAGTGGAATCATAAGTTGAGTGTACTACGTAACTAAATGTAAGTTAACAATCTGTTTGATATAGTATAAACTATAACAGAAACTACTATTGAATGTAACATATCATCATCATCAGCTTATTTTAGTCGGCTGCCGGATATAGGCCTTCCCCAAAAGGGGGTTTATGCCGTACTCTTCACGTTGGGCATGCGGGTTGGAGATCGCAGGGCACGGCTTTTCGCACCGCCAACGCTGCTGCCCGTCGGCGACCAGGACATTTAGCCGTGCCTATTTAGGCTGTGCTATACCGCAATCAGCCGGTCGCCAGAGCCTCGTCTGTTATAGCAGGGTGTACCACCTGTAGGTGAGGTTGGCTTGGGTTCCTGAGATGGTGGTTGGAACCCCTTACGCCCTTGTAACAACTCAGCACAATCAAATCCAGAGTCCCAAAATGTATATAAACTATGGGAATTAAAATCAACTATTATAATAGAAATATCAAATGTGACAAACAACAATAAATATTATAAGGCATCCATTAAACATCCTATTTTCAGGGGTCGATGGTAACAATTGTATATCATATGTAAAATTAGTTCTACAAAATCTACAATGTTTAAATAGAAACTGTCAGTGATTTAAATTAATGATATTCATAAATAAAGTGGCTTGCCAATTTCAAATACTGCAACACTATGGTTTTAAAGACACAAAATGCATAACATACTAAACTATTAAATTAATTATTGCAAGTTTCATGCAAACAAATTGTTTGTATCTTGTTGTAGTCACGTTTAGTTGCGTTAATCTAAGGCTGAAGTCACAGACAGAGCTATGATTTATATTAACATATTGTTTTTTATCATATTATATTATTGCAAACTTCCACAGATGGTAATGTTGCAATAATTTATCTTTGCAGTAATTAAAAAGGTAAAAATATAATAATGTCTTGCTATATCTGTTTACATATTGTGACGAAATTTCTTATAGAGAGGGGGAATAAAGATATGTATATATACATAATATATATTTGCCCCCTATTCAATAAAAAAAAAAAAAAAATATGTATTCTAGCTGTGTATGGTCACTCGAGTGTTACTATAGAAATATACTACAATAAAAATAATATACCTAACTATTAATTACGTATATATATAATAGTTTTTGGCGACGACATTAACGCGTTTTCCAAACTTTGCAGGCCCTACAAGAAGATAACACAATGTTCGTTGGTAACAGAATAAGAGTGAGACAGCCGTTGCCGCCGTCCGAAACGACCCTGGTGGTGCGGACGTACGCCGAGGTAAGCGATCAGGCCATCAGCTCGGTGTTCTCCAGCGCGGGTCGCATCAGAGCTATACGGAATCAAGTTAAAGGGAAAAACTCTATCTGTAAGTGATTTTTGTTTTCATCCCATGCTACTATTGTTTCGGTCCTGTTACGTGGTCTGCGTGTTCAATAATGTTTCCGTACCAAATAAAGAGAACAAATTAGGTGGACAAAATAATATGACAATTTTAAACGAAACGAATAGTAAATTACGAGTAACAAGTAAAATTTTTATATATTTCTTTCCAGGCACCGTCTTTATTGAGTTCGACGGACCGGAAGCTGTCGAACGGGCGCTCAATTTAACGGAAGATGCCAAAATATGTGGCAAAAAGATGTACGCCACGAAATATGAGGTTAGAAAAGCTAAAAGTTTCAAACGGCCAGAAAAGATGTCCAGTACTGAGTAGAACGGTGAAAATACAACACATGCGGTGAAAAACAGTTTAAAATCATACTTTTTAGTATATCCAATGTGCATTTTGATATGTAACTTTTATCATTTCTACTGTATAAACATCATTATGCAACAATGATTCGCACATATATGTGTATTTAAATAGAACTTGTTGTGTGCGTTGTAGTGTTATATGAATATGTCAGCAAGACTATTATCACAGCTGCTGCTATAAGGCGTACTATTTTAAACGTTAACACTCCATGAAACTAATATTGTGGTGGGTTAGCCGAGGTCGGAGTTGTGTGGGCGTTGACATAAAAATGCTATTTACTATATTATTTGTGTATGAAAGTGTGAGGTCCTACAGCTAGGCAATGTTGGCGATGTAACGCAATGTAAGAATTAAGTGAATTAAAAGCACTTAGTGTTTGTCGTAACACAGCATACCTGATGTTTAAATTAGTCATTATACTATAAAATGATATATTTTTGTTTTATTGTGTAGTTTTATAATTACCAAAAAGTTTTGACATTTAAGCATTGCATCAGTGTAGTTTATAAGTAGACTATAAGGCTACATATATTTGAATAACCGACTTACTGACTGCCTAGTTGATCGTCGAGAGGTCCTGGGTTCGATCTAAGGTCGGGTACTAGTGGACTTTTCTAACTTGAAACTTCTAGTAGTTCCCAGAATCTGGATTTGTGCTCAGTGTATGGCAAGAGGATCACCCCCTATTCCATAATGGAACGGGAGAATACTTCGTTCCTCTGCCTACCTCTTCGAGGATTACAGGCGTGGTAATAAGTTTACGTTTACAAATATATTATAAAAAAAAATAATACTGGATATTTGAATTTTTACTGTTTTTAATAGACTATAGACATAATTATTATCTTGCTGTCATAATATTTGTACTGCTTAAAATTCTGTGTGGGTTTTTTATACAATAAACTAATTTAATACCATTTTTACTACTTCATAATACTTTCCTTCATAATATTTTATCAGAACTATTTTATTCAATGTTTTATGTATAATTTAAACTTATACCGGCTGCCTCGTTGGTCTGGTCTTTGAAAGCGCGATTGCAGAGCGGGTGGTCCAGTGCTCGATCCCTGTGCCGGAAAAAGTATTACTGGGTGTTCTAACTCGAAATTTCTAACAGTAGCTCTGAGATCTGGGCCCGCTGCCTAGGGTCTGTTAATATTAATTAATGTAACGTATAACAGTTATGTTATGAAATACTACACTCCTCTGACTACCCCTTCGGAAAAAATACAGGCGTGATGGTGTGTGCTCTTATTTATTTTTCTAACCCTTACTGGGTGCATTCCAATTTAAAATATTTATGTTATTAGTTTGGTTATTGCATGATTCATATCGTTTTGTTTATATTTGTTTTTGTATAATGTTATTTAAAAAATAAAGTTTTTTTCGATGTTTGTTTTTTATTACATTACGTTAGAATATATACATTTATAGAAAGGTATTAAAGTATTTTGCTAATATAAAGAAAAAAATTACAAAAATATGTTTCCGCCCGGGATCGAACCGGGGACCTTCTGCGTGTTAGGCAGATGTGATAACCGCTACACCACGGAAACTATACAACGGTGTATAAAATTTAGCAGTAAGATGATTCAACGTTTATAAAAACATTCAATATTTACATACTCAATAGAAATTTTTCTTCGAATTATAAGTACAAGGGACCTTTATAAATGAACGTCTTCAAATATATACATCTCATTATAATTATATAACACAACAGTTACGTCGTTTGATTAATTATATTATTAAATGATGGTACTAAGGATAATGTACATATACCTACATATGTATATTGTTACACAGCACAAAAAATTATATAAATCAAGAGAATTAATAAGGCAATTGATGAACATGGACGTATTTTGTTGGTTTTCAAAACCAATTTCTAGAATAAATATGTACAAAATACATGAAAGTTCACATTTTTAAAGAGCACATCTAGATATCCATATGGAGGGGTAACGCACTGAGTGTTTTATTTGTCAGCCATGTTGAACTCCCATGAGCTTCACTACTGTAATTACAATTAATGTCAGAAAGGCTGAATACTAGTTTGTGCTGTTATGTTACCTCTACATACGTATTATGAGTCCTAGGGTTGTCCTCAAAACCATAAATTCGCATCAGAACTCTCAACTTTTAAAAACATAGACATACATACTAGAAATGCATGCCTTGTATAATTTGTTTATTGTTTGTGTATATATGGATATTCATTCTAGAATGATAAAAACAAAAATAATTCCGTGGTTGCTTCGGACACGAAATTAATAATTTAAAACATGCCCTTAAAATATAATTGTTTGTTTTTTAAGACTTCCTCTTGCATTCTTTTCGTTACGTTTTCTAATCTATTGCTTTAGTGTTTAGTGGTTCTGGAAACTGATGCAACGTTTGACGGTTCAATTCTCAATCGGGACAAGTAGATATGTGTACGAAGAGCACAAATAGACCAGGGTAGAAGCCTTTAAAAATAATAAAAAGTGAAATAAAATCGTAGTAGGATGAAACCCATTAGAAAAGGA
>DWMG01001089.1:0-16278 GCA_018244855.1 Elbella merops
GTAACCGGTGAAACGTGGGAGTGTTCTGCATTCCTCTGCCTACCTCTTCGGGGATTACAGGCGTGAAGTTACGTATTATTTGTACATTCAGTATGCCTTCATTCCAAAATGTAATTATGAAATGCAACAAAGAGTCTAAAGCCAAAATCTTGTATACTAAAAGTTAGCACTTAGTATCTGATAGACTTCAGATTGCACTACGGTCATTATAATCGTAGTGAAGCAATGTTTTAAGCAAATGCAGGGAGATGATGTCTGACAAGAAATAGCTTTTAATAATAGTGCTTAATAGACTAGACCGCCTTCATAATGTAACTTTGCAAAATGAGTTGAAAATTTGAAACCAGTTTGTAATGAAATAATATACTTGATGAGATAAAGTATTCAAAATGTAAATATGTATTTCAATTGATATCTACCTAAAGTATTTTCATAAAATGGGTTACATACCTAAATGTAATATTATACATGTTGTTTATATCTAAAAAAACTTTATTCGTGTAGCAAAAATATGTAGAACACAACGCACTAAAGATACCTTCACAACATTAACATATAAAATCGGTATTTGTGTCGCTGTGACTACCTACTGCCCCACAGCTGGGCATTGACCCGTCGATTATCTGCACTCCACTATTAATAAGGGTAATGGACTTAATCGCTGACATATTTGTGTGATCAAAACTTGAATCGTATTTACCGATTGTGTTTGTGTGTGCGCGTGCGTGTACTCGGCAGAATTGCATTGGTACTGAAGGCAATTTTGTATTGAAATATATTATCGGCATTGATCACGTCCAAACGCGTCTTGCACTCGCAAGTATTCGCGTCTCTGTGTCGCATCGCACGACCACCGATGCGAAGCCGTGTCAGTCGGCCGAGCGAGTTCCGTGTGCCCGATGCTGGAGATTCTAGGAATACCATATACAGCCATCTGTAAAAACACCACGTCCCATTTGTTGGAAAGCGCCGCGCCTTGCAGCTAAACGGACTCATCTCGGTTTCAAAGAACATCTCTTGGCTCGTCTTGTTTTGCTTTGGCTCGGCTTGCTTTTCTCTACTCTATTGTTTGTTGCCTATCTAGGTTCATCATGCTTTCTACCTCGATTTCAGCTAGTGTTCGTTTTAGGTAGTTTGCCTATAAACATGCGTGCTATAATTATTGTCTTGTCAGTTCAGTTCAATTTGTTGACAACTCTTTCTCATAATCATCAGCTTATCTAGGTCCATCGCTGGACTGAGGTCTGCCCTAATGAGCTCTTTGTACATTATTAAAGACATTATCTTAACTTTCTTAGTATAAGGGATGTAGTCCATAACCTGCTTTCATATTCCACTTCCTCAAGATTTTTCTCTTTCCATTAGTGTCTCGTCTATTTTCTCTTAATTTTTTCTTCGATTTATGTTTGTCTTTTAATATTTCTTGGAACCATGATATAAATGCATATGCATCACATAAAACATGCAATTATCCATAAAAACAAATAGTTATAGTTACTTATCTTGACAATAAAAATAAATATGCCCAAATTTCTAATTCGCCCATTGTTGTCCTTATAACGTTTACGTGTCCGAGGTGAATATATGTTGTCATATGTTTACACATGCGATTTGACTGACCGTTACTCAACGGATCCGCCGCGAGCAACATTATTGTATAATTAGAAGTTCCACTTACGTCCATGGTGGTGACAGTGAAAAGGTGGACAACCAAACAGCCCGTGTTATCAACGTCTCAAATTAAATGTAACTAGGTATCAAAGATCGTGCGAGTCTATTTAATGTCGCAACGGCACAAGAGTTTCGTAACCACTTTTTCAATTCGTACACTGTTAAGTACAGAGAACAGACTGGAAGCCACGTAGGTAAGTGAATTGTTTCTCAATTCTGGATCTTGGCGCCTCGTACAGGCGCAATAGAACGTTTTAAATAGCAGTTTAAGTAACGGCTCGTCTCGCACAGACAGCCGAACGCGTTGAATGAACTTCGCTATAAAAGAAATAGTTTCTAGAAAAATCTCAGTACGAACACAAAAATCTGTCCAATCTATTTTTTACCTCTGTTTAATTCGCGATTCGTTTATATCGCCCAGATTTAAAAAAAAGTCAAAACGATTAGAATTATATACATTTAGTCTCTAATAAACATTACATAAATTATTAACGAACAGGAAATATTCGGTCACACGTCGTGGATGAGAAAAAAGTGAATGAGTCACATGTTAAAACACGCAAATAAATAAACGAGGCTAATAGCCGGTTATGAAAAACTGACTAGAACATTGTAATTTTAAGTAGGCCGCTAAGAGTATTTTCGTGCGGCCACAAAGCACATATGTACAAATGTATATAATGGAAATGCAACACTCGCCCGCTGATTTCATGCGTAATGATTGCTTTGTTGTTACTAACAACGAACTCTACCTAAGTTCTGGTGAGTGGGCCAATTTTATATATTATCGTTCGTTTTGACACTAATAATACTAGCACAAAGAAATGTTAACTGTTTATGAACGGTCATGCGAACAAAATTTAGTATTAGCAAATGAAAAAACCCTATTTTTATTCGTTGTGTCGATATCCAGTCCGTAGAACACAAGAAGAAGAAAAGAGGCATTTCATTTATTTAATACAGGTGCTTAACACTTGATGCATTCTGCGTACTGCGCAAGGAACCTGGTGTGATGATTTAACATTAATACACAGTCAAAAATGATCTGGACTGCTTTGGAGATCGACACCACTTTGCAAGCGAATGTTTTTCACACGTGCACCAATCTATATTTATACACGGTGCAGTTTGGTACATTGAGTTGCGTAAAAACGCAATCTCCGGAGACCGGCGTCGTGATTATAATAGCAATACTCCAGCTACATAACCGTGCTAGTAAGTCTTGGACGTTAATCGAATCGATCAATTGCTTCCTCATTTACAACCGCTTGGAAACTCATCCATTTTCACCCAGACTTTTGTTTTTGTCCATAACAACTGCATCACTTTCACACACACCCACACGTCTTTCTCCAGCTAAACTATACACGTTGAATCCGCTTCCGCGTCGTGTTAAATTGTTATTAATAACAATAATACGGCGGTCGGCCGTTCATAAGATAGCAATGTTACTTCAATAACCGTATCTTTACAGTGGACGTACGTAGCGGAGTTCAAACTCATTAAAATATTGCAAATCTCGCTAGATAATGTGTATCGTTTATAAAATGATTTGCGTCATCGTCATCATCCCAACCTACAATCGATGCGGACGAGGCTCTCTCTGACGGCATTCGTCTCGAAGCTTCTTCGATTGCTACACTTGGTTTAAAATTATAACCTGTTGGTATCACATTCATAAATATAGATTTTCTTTGTATTTTTGGAAAATACTATGCTTCAGACGATTTGTACATGACGCTTTATATTTGGAACTTCTGTGTTATTTTATCATCATCATCTACTTTTTCCACTGTCTTTATATTTTTTTCTGTTCGATTTAATTACTGTACCAATTATAAGTGTAATATAATATTCTGCTTTAATATATCACACCGTCCGGTAGAATTTCCCATCCGATGGGTTCGTGATTGCAATTGTTATTCATAGTTACACGCTATTAGGTTCGTCTTGCGTCCGTCTATAATTAGCAACCGCAGATGGCCTCAAGCGATTGACCCCAATCCAGCCCTAATGCCCACAACCATCACATCATCAACCATAGTATTTTTATCGCTGCCATGTTTTTTATACGCTTGCGTTGCGCAGTAGTGCGCTCTTCCCAGCTAGGATCGGTGTGCACTGGCTTTGATGTCGTTACTTCGGCCGTGTTGTTTACGATTTTACGCACGAACGATAATATCTCATTTAAATTTTTATCTCCTCAATATTCATCGCCTTTTATTTGGTTCATGTCTATATCTAATCATATTTTATTTTTCTGTGGTCGATTGCCAATCGTTATCTGACAGTTAGGTTTATTACCGTCTTTTAGAACCTGCTATATAAATAATTAATAATAAACTTATATCTCGTACTCAATCTATAAATATACATTTATTACGCGCATAACGTATTTCGATCACTCATGTAGATATTGAAGATTATGTGATTATAATACCACATTCAGCTCTTGTCTATTTCTTGACAAACAAGCTTTCAATTGAAATAATCTTGCTTGTAATTTTTGTCGCATTATACATCGGCCCTATCGACTTGCGTAACTGATTCCTTATCACTGATGCAATCGAAAAAAAGATGCCATTGTCGTGCATGTATTGTTTTCGAAACGCTTACTACTGCTTCGTGATAGTTATTATATAACTCTTTGTGCTTTATGCACGGCTCATTGATAACTTTGACAGTATATTATGCATTAGCAATGATAAATACAATTGTTAAAATATTCACATGATCGACGGTTCACCTTGAGCAACAGCCATTAAATGCGGCCGTCGATAAGATCTACGGCGGGGCCGAGTGTTGGATATCGTTGTGAATTCTGCGGTACGTTCATCCGTGTCGTAAGATCTCGCCTTCGCATCGAACGCGTTACGTCATCGCAGCTCTGTTTACCAGAGTTTCGCCCGATTGATGCTTAAAATTCACAGCTCACACCACTGACCCGATTCCGAACAGCTGTACACGCGTGGCGATAAATACCTCTTTTTTTTCCTTTTTCTTTGATCACTAGTGGCACACCGCCGCTTTATGTGTCATGTTTGCTTCTACTAGAACACCACTTCCTTTGTTTACCAACTCTACAGCTATATCATTTGGAAGTATTATGAACGCGGTGTTTATTCGCGACTGCCGGTCCGGCCGTCCTAACTCTTATGTCTCGCTTTTCCTGATGTTTCGTTACATTGGCGCACTTGTTACAAGTATGATATATTACTTCTATTGTTCTTGTTATCGTGCTATTATTTTACATATTTTTATATGTCCATTAATTAAACTGCATTGTTTATCCGAATAATGTCATATAAGAATTCAAGCGTCATTTAATCTAAACCGTTTGTAGTAGGCACGTAGCATGCCCTTCCTTTATTAATATAATGTTTATATATCATGTGGGTACGTGAGGAAATTTTTATTTGCTGTAAGCGCCGGCTTATGCTAATTTGTTTATTGTGTACGTGATTTGCATTGGCCGGGCGTGACCCAACAGGGTTGCTAAGAATAGACACGGAAGGAAAGCTGGCCCCGTTGCGTCGCTGGAGTAGAGGAGACACGTGTTCTTTGGCATCAGTGTCGACTAGTGGTCGATCCTTTGTACAGGATATGACAGTGGTGGGATTGTTAACATTGTACGCTACAATGATTTCTATTATGATCACAGCCCAAAATATAAAAGACGTATTCCATAATATTTCATGACAGCAGAAACTAGCATGGAAAAAAAGTAGTGTGGAGAAGTTTCTCAAATCTAGGATACCCATCTCCGAGACGTTGTGTGGCGGAAAACATTTATACTGAATAGTTAACGCGATGCATCGAGATAAGCCGTCGAAGATGTTTAAACTTGAGAGGTCACGCGAGACCGGCGCCGTCGCGTGCCGCTCGCAGCAAGTCCCACGGCTAATTTGCAAATAAGGGCTACCGTCTATACACGCTTTTACCTGTGAACAACACGACCAGTATACTTTATTCTTTCTCCTACAGTAAATCCCTATATTTTTTGTGAATTTAGTCCTAAATTATTTCTTTGTAATTATTTCTTTGTAATTGCACACTTTGTAATCGTTTAATTTTGTATAGTCGTTGTTCTTTTTTATTATTAACGTTACACTGAAACCAAAAGCAAAATTTGTAAAATAATTTTAATCCTTGAGATATATGACATTAATTTAATAAGTAAACACAATGGTTGAAAATCCAAATAATACTCGATATTTTACAAAGAATAACAACAAGCTTAATGTAGATTCATTGGAGGCAGGGGTTTTAATAAAGGCGTCGGGAGCGCACGCGCCAGATGAAATCGGTGGCACGAAGTCATTTGGTGGCGGGAAACGAAGGAGTTCTAGCGGTCGTTTAGCAGCTGGACTATACCGTGATGAAGAAATCTCGCTCGCCCCGATGGCGGCTTGTCACGATTTTGGTCTACTGTTCTTGTATTGTATCTCACATTGTTCTTTGTCGCATTGGAAATCTTTTCGTTTTGGTTTTGTTCCATATCTCAAACATTCGACAGCTTCGATATTATTATCCTTGTTATTATAATTATTATGGTCAAACTAGATCTCTTGCGGGATAAGGTGAGAGCACTGAGTATCGGTTTTGGAGACTTGACTACCCCATCAGCTTTAATGTAGCGCTCACTACTGCTTCATCAGTATAATTCAGCTTATAGACGTCTACTGCAAAACATGGGTCGGCTTCGCATCATCGCCGAATGCTTATGGTCCTTTAATTTCTGGATCCTACTATTGCTTTACTTCTAACCTATTATGGTAGCCATGAGGACGGCACTCTTTACACATTTCCAAGTGATGACCCTTATTATTTATGGTTAAGTTAGTTTTATTCATTGAATAATTGCTTCGTTACGAAGTTCTACAAGTCGTCTAGTTGTATAACTGCGTTTATCAACCATGCCTATTTATCCCGTGATCGCTTCGCATCTTAATCTTAAGGAAGATCTTCATACAATTTTATCATTCGTCCACCGTTCGTTCGTTTCACCGTTCAAATGTTTTGTTACAAGGTCTTTTTATCTTCAATTAAATGTATTTTCTGTTCTAGTTCCTTTTTATGAAATTCCAAGGTTGCCTTATCAAAATACGGAGTGTTCAATAAATAGCACGTTTCATTATAAATAGTGTTTACATAGTAATTTTGAATATAGATGGGAATCAGGTCCTGGTGCGCACTGCCCTACAAAAAATATATTATAGCATTTCATTTGTTGTAACAGTATAAGAAACCATCGTGAGGAAACCTGTACATCTCTGTAAGTTCTCGAAGGGGCGTGAAATCTAGCTACTCGCATTTGGTTAGAGTGGCGGGCTCTCTCTTCACACTCAGAGACCCCGTGAAGCCGTGCTCTGCAATCCCCAAACCGCATGCATGGCCCAGTTTGGGGGGATGTCTATATCCAGCAGTGGACTTCATTTAATGATTATGATGATGATTACGCAAAAGTTTGTATGCAGAAAATGTGTACTAAACAGGCTAAGGCGCTGGACATAAAACAGGAACATGTGCCATAGTAAAGATTGATAATGAGAGGGGGAATGACTGAAATCGAGTACCCTACATAGCTCACGTAACCCCGACACTCGGCACTACATGTTTATCTGTTGTTTGTCGAATTAGTAATATGCGCGAACGGAAAAACACTCGTCGTTTGATGGAATCGTACTGAGTACCTTATCGATGAACGGACAGATTTCTTCATATCGTATCGCGATGTATCGCGTTCGTACACGGACACAAACCAGGTTCGGCGATTAGCGAACGCGCTTCGCCAATACAACGTTCGAGTGCGCGTCCGTATTCGAAGGTTATTGTTAGAAAAAATATATTTTTGTTTATGCGTTCCATTTATCGTTTGCTTTTTTTTCTTACTTCAGACAAGCTGGTATCAGTGACACGTGGACATTATCGCCTGTAATAATCTGCAAACAATTTCTCAATAGTATTGTACAAATAAAATTTTAGTTATAAATAAATCTACAAGATTAGACTTCTAAGTGTAAATGTTAGCCTATTCAGTTACTTGTAATTTTGAATCTTTAAATCAAGGCTGAATAGGCTTTTTTATTCATTACAACTGTATATTCGTTTCTATCGTACACGTACATTGGCAACCACACCCTACATACGAAAACCAAATATTTTAATTTTAATAACTCTTCGATTCGCGGTAGAAACTAGTGTAGCGGTATTACCGCCCCGGGCGAACTGTATACACGTTCTACCGCCTTCATTGATCACGCCACGCGATTTTTTACTTTTACACTGGAAACCGGTTGGCTCGATTCTTTTATTTTATTCAAAACGAGCAGAAAACGTGCGCGCGGTTCTCCTGTTGAGCGTATCCATACTTTTGATAATGACGCTTAAAGTCTTAACTTTTTTTTTCAGTTTGGATAGAGATGTCAAAATTCTATGAAATTAAATTACTTTGTTGACAATTAAAAAAGTGGTATACTTTTAAGACTCATTGATAATTGGAAGTCATATAAGACATGCATTCTATATAACTCATCTTCGTCATTAACATCACATCTGCTTCAGTTGTTCCACTGCCGGAGAGTAGCCACTCCCGACGTATGCCACAAAACTTAACATTCAACAAAACCTCAATATGCCGTATCCTAACGCCCCACTTTTAACTACTACAGTGCAGTGATAGCCTAGTGGTTAAGAATTCAGTCCCTCACTCCGGGGGTGCCGGGTTCAATATGAGAGGAGACCCGTATTCCAACAGTGGAATTCTAATGGCTTAAAAAAAAAACTACTACATCATAAAAATGTACGTATACCTTTAAATTTATTTACGCAAATATCAGCATTGTTCAGTATTAACGTCGTGTCGGTCGGTCGTGAGGCGAGTCGTTGACAATTCGTCGTATCGTATACAATGGACGATCATAGAGAAGTAACACCTGTTCCATACATTGTACGTATAATATATGTATTGAATACCTGTACGATTCTGTCATCGGAGAAAAATGTATTTCGCACATGATCTTAACGAAACCTGTAGTGTAATGTAGTGGATTTTTTTTTAATTATTTTATTTACTCGCCATGTCCCTCACGTGGTAAGCAGAGAGCACAGAGTGCCATATAGGTATCTCTATATCTTGCCTCTTAGTATTCATAACACCTTTCGTGTTGTATGTAGGTATTGAGTGTTTTATAAATCGTAAAAACTAATTAGTATTTGTTTATCTTATTACATATGCTCGGACGATTTTATTGCGGTTTTCCTGCTAGTTGTAGGTATACATGTTGATGTTTTTTATACATGTATTTTGCGTTGGACCATGCATATGGTAACCGCCGCTAAGTAAACAGGTTCAAAGTTCACTATTCTCTATGAAACGTTTAGTGTATCGTGTTTTATGTTGCGATAAGTTATATTTCGTTCCATAATCATGTATGAATAATAATAATAATAATAAGCTTTGTATTTTTAATGACCAACTCCGTCAATAGAATAATGTGTGTGTGCGTGTGTGCATGTGTGCGTGTATGTCGCAGGGATATATTTGAAATTACTAATAAAAGTATTTGATTGATTCTACATCACCATATTGATGCATATAAAATAATAATTGACCAAGTCTTCAATAGACCATTTCCAATACTGGCTTCCTTACGAGTATATGAGCAAAGTGGTGAAGCTAGGGAGTTGCATGCCAGGTCTATAAGGATAGAGATGTGTGACACTCGGTGCTCTCTGCTTTCCCCATAACGCACCTGGTATAAATCATCATTGCATTAACAGTTATAGATCGTGGCTATTACAAAATATCTATATGAACGGATTCGTAATTTTTTCGCTGTGCAATTTATAATTGACTCAGCGGCTTCAATATGAATGATCGCTTTTTAATCTATATACCTTCGAGAATATTAATTCAAGTGAACTGATAAATAGATTATGCTGTTGTAAAAATGCGCTTTAAAAACGTACGTACGTACTTGACCGCTCAAGTTCACCCTTGCGACGCTATCGGCGGGCGCAGCGCGGCGACGTCAACGCATGCGTTTGCATCACGCTGGTTATTGGATTAGGGCCTCGCCGCCGCCGCGCTGCAGGGTATTAAACGCTAAGCCGATAAGGTTTTGCGCGTTTTGCACTACTTTAATGCACTGTTGTTGTTTTATACTACGTAATATTTTCTATGGACTTGTATTTTTATTATCGGTGTGTTCGGTAAGATCTTTCTCTACAGTGTTTAGGCTGAGTTTGGAGACCATTGTAGGTATGTTTTGTACAGTCAGGACTTGTTGGTGTTTCTTTTCATGCAACAGTAGCCCTATTAAAATATTGCACTCCTATTCGTAGATACTCATCGTCTTCATCATAAGCCTATTACCGTCCACTGCTGGACATAGGCCTCTCCAATAGCACGCCGCTGAGCTTGATCTTCTGTTTTTGTACGTCTGGCGTTTTTGAACTGTAGTCTATTACAGATCAGAATCAACACAGTAAAGTTCAGTATGAATTGAGCGATAAATTGACGTGTAGTAGTAATAAACGATAATTAGATACGATAGAACATAAATACAGTAAATGTAATGTTGCTAAAAGTTATTATGTGTCGAGGTCGATCTGATGTTGAGCGGCGTGGGAAGTGTACCGGAACCAGCGGGGCCAGTCGACATGCATTCGTCCCGTTTTGTTTCTGCATTTACCTTTTCAATTTCATCATCATTATCGTCATCAGCATCGTCGGCGTCGACCATTCGTTTTTGTTTCACTGCTGATCGTGCGTCTGCTTTCTGACTGAGAAGGGTAGAGCCGGATTTGCGGAAGTTAGAGCTGATTACGGATTGGCAGACTAGTTTTAACCCTACTTACAACTATAAAAATAAAGTGTAGAAAGGCTAACTCGTAGGATTGTACTACACTTCCCTGTCTACCCCTGCATGAAATAGTAGTATAAAAAGCGTTGATAATGATGATGATGAGCTAAGTTGTATTTTGTAAATAAATGCGTAAATTTCGATTTGGTCACGTTGAACCGACTTGAACCGACCCGTAACCGAGGATTTGTGTCACGTTTATTTATAGACCCGTACGATACATACATACATACACAATTATAATTACAGCTGCGCAAATATTTTTACAGTATTTCAAACGAAAAACGACGCTCTTGTGTTATAACAGGCGTTGTTTGAACATGTGCTTCTGAAATAACTCGCCGGGCCGCCTGTACAGTTGTCGTTACTCGCGAAAATTATTGTTGTTATATCATCACGCCAGGTTCCGTATAAACTAGGCAGAGTGCCAAGTACCTCTATCGTCACAGACCTGGTGCGTTTTTTCTAAATTCCTCACTCTCATCATGCACGGTGGTTGTTATGAGTTCTGACTCTCTCCTCGGTCTCCCTCGGCACCTGCAACCTTCAACATTCATATCTCTGGTCATTCTTTCATCAGCCATTCTCTCTAAGTCTCTACATATCCGAACCCTTGCCCCATACATACCCTTTATAGTAACACTCTCTTTCACACAAAGCGTCTTCATCAATATAATATGTGTATATAACATGCAAATTTATTTACATTTATACATATTTTAATGATACGCTCATTGTTTAAACAGCGTTCGAATACAAAGATTATAATAATTCGCCAATTAGACGGTGTCATTGAAATTGTTTACTTTGTTCTTCGACTTGACGATAAGGCGATGATAAAATATATATATATTTTTATTTATTTTTTGTTTTGTTCGCGTCCACAATCGCTGCCAGTTTGCGTACATACAATTTGTTATTTCTATTAGTATTATTATTCACAATTTATTCGTACGTTATCGCGTGTTTGTGTGGTTGGTCTTAATTGTCGAATAATACTTTTGTATGACACAATTAAAAATTTAATAGCGCGAGGCGCGCGATCATGTATGACAAATACAATTTATGTGTGTATATGTTGTGATAAAACTGTTGGCAACATTCTTTTGTTCGTCACACAGATTAATACGAAACTTGGGAGCGTGGTTCGCTCTTGGTTTTGGTTTTTTCGTTCGTTCGTTCGTTCTTCGTTCGTTAGTTATTGTGCAATTGGTTCGTTCGTTAGCTAAACGCCAGTAGTTGCTCGTTCTATTAATAGAGTCATTTGTGATTCTGCGTGTTTAATGGCCGGCCGCTTGGTTGCTTGTTTTTTGTGTCCAATCATAATAAAAGTCCTGGGCTGCTTAATGCGTGGATGATGTCATAGAAAACAGTGTTTATTGTTTCGTCGAACTTATATCTTACCATTGCATATTCGCTTAAGAACGTATAATAGACGTATGTGTATGTTGTCCAGACTATTTACCATAGGGATTTGCAGAGAGTAATGAAATCCACCAAAAGCGGTCATGGACGTTTTCGCCCATTTCACAATAATTAAAATCGTTGATGTAATGCATTTTTGTATACGAGTATGTATCTTTGTTGTATATGAACGCAGAATAACGGAGTTTCATTTGCTGAAGCCCTGTTTCTAGATCATTATGTACAATGTATACGTGAATAACTGATTACATGAGCATGTTATGTCTAACCGGACATAGTAATAGGAGTGTTATGTGGTTTATCACTGTTATTATCACTGCGTTATCATTCTCGCTTAATACGAGTATACCATACGTTCGCTTTATAAGTGGTTCGTGCGTCGATGTTCGTGATTTGTTAAGTTGTATGTTGTATGCATATTATATCTATAAGTATATGTAGAGATATTTGGCACTCTTGTGTTTTTCATCTAGCCCCCAAGGAACCTGGTATAATGTTATAATTATTATTAATATTAGCATCGTCGTAGCCGATTACAACATCACACCATTTCTGTTCGGCAAAAGCGACGCGACAGGTTCCATCGCGCGCCCTTGGACTCGTTATATCATCGGCTGTTGTATCTGGTGCGTGACTGCGCAAAAAAGTTCACTGCACTCAGCACGGGGCCAATGCACTGCTTCCGAACGTTTTGCACTCGTGCAACCGACCCTGCGTCGTGCGACTTCGCTGTCGGCGCTGTTGTCACCTCGTGGATCTTATCACGCCTTCCTGACACATTTCTCGTGCTCTCCAACAATCTTATCTACACAAAACATGCAGACGTTCTGTTTACCCGCTAACGCGCCAACGCGCGATGTTCGCCGTTTGATTTATTACGACTTTGCCATTTAACCAGTTGATTGATGCGCTCCTCTTAATCACTGGTCTCCGTTTGTGCGAGATGTGAGCGCGCAATTATAGCGGGGTTCGAATTTTCTAGAACTTTGTTCTGTCATCGTCTCAATTGAATGTCACTGCGTGTTATCCTTCGAGAAACTAACATGGCGCCCGTTTAATATGCAACGGTGACGCGGTGACTACGGGCAGCGACCGGCGCAAGTCAGTGGTGGCCACCTAACTGTAAGATACCACTCGATTGAAGGCCGGCGAGCACCACCTACGCTTCCTATACTCACCGCCACCTCTATTTATATCCTGTTCTAATTATAAAACCAATGAATTTTAGCCCAGACCGCTTTTAGTCTGAACGCCTCGCGAACTAAGCATGCACACACACGACTCGTGAATCACTTCTTGTGTCTCCCACCGTATGACTAAGACAATACTAATATTATATAATTAACGTTATTCATTATGTGATCGATCTGCCTAATTAATCTTAATAAGCATACAGTTTATATTGAAAAATCTAATTGGGACGTGTGCCTATGAATAGAATGATGAATGTACATAGAAGAAGCATATCGAATCTGTAATTTGGTAGGCGGTGCTTTAAGAGACTGTATTCAATTTAAATTAGACTGCATTTTTCAAATAGCACTCGCGTACATACCATTGTAAGAATTGCAGTAATTATAACATATATATTTTTTGTCCATTATTTACGTCCAACTTGTTGAAAGATATCCGCATTTTACTGTCGCATTACACCGTAATGTCCTTATTAAATCTATCTGATTAATGTCTCTTTGTGTTCTCATCATCGTTGTTGCGAACCTACGTACGCACTGGCAATGTATTTTATTACAAAATTTATTACGTGTGTGTATTTTCATTTCTGATACGATTAATTGTTGTTTTCGTACAACAACAACAACTCAACAACACAAAGTGTCGTGTCGTGTCATGAACCAATTATACGATTATTTAGAACGATAAAAATACTTTATTCTCTCGCATTATCTGCGCTTAAAACATACCAAATATTCTATTTTTATTTGGCATACGATGTTATATATCCAATTCGAGTTTTATTCGTTCAGTGTAAACGTTGCCTACCGTGATTCTTTGTACCGTACTGTTTAGTGCTTTGCTAATTTCATATACACGCGGTGCGACTCCAGCAAATATTGTCTTTGGATAAATACCTACACATGTAGACTTGGGAACTAAATCTATGATAGTTGTTATGTGATGTTCAATATAATTATACATATTTTGTTTAACCCACTAAAAATACAGGTACTCATGTTTTGTTTGAAAACCACTAAATTGTTCAGAGGTGGAAATATACCAATTGTCACCTAAGTAAGTACATTAAAGCCCTTAAAATGTTTGCCGTGTAAGCAGGCGGCCACGCAGCGATTATTATCAGAAACGACTTCTTTACGTGCTTTTTGTATTTTTTCCGTTTTCGGCGCTACGAAACAGGTTACATCATGAGAATAACTGAGTAAAAATTATTTTAACAATCGTGCACGAGAAGGTAGGACGTTTTCTTATTTTCTTGCTGCGGACCGGTTCCGAGGAGAATCGTGAAAAAGCGCTTTGTTTATATCGCTGTAGGTAGCGTTGTAGAGTTCAGGGTGCACACGCGAGCAGCGTGGCGGTGACGTGTGCGCCGCCATTTTAAATAGGACGTGCGCCCGCTCAGACCATCAGTCGCCCGCCAGGACTCGCTTGAGTAACATCGTCGCTTCTCGCGCGCCACGTCCGCCGCACGAGTCAGTGTCACGCCAGCCGCCGCCGGCGCACCACGTACTTATCCACACTACGCGTGTATTGTAGTGACCGTGAAAACTAGTTCGCCGCTGAAACATGATTGACGTCGTCCCACTGCGACCTAGAGATGCCTGCCTCTACGAGATCAGGCAAAGGGGACAAAAGGATCCCTGTTACGTGGTCGTGCCTAATCCAGAAGTACGTTCATTAGTACCTCCATATGTCGTGTCGTGTGATAGTAATGTATAGGGCCTCGTGTGAACTAATAGTTAATACAACGTTAACAATTTATTTTTTTTCGCTGCGTTTGCTGTACAATGTGTTCGTTGAATACAGCAGAGTTCACAAAATGTGATATGATCGTGTCGACGCGGAATTTTCATAAACTGTATGTTAGTTAGTCACTAAATGTGTCTAGATGAGGCGGACGCTAATAATTAAATATTATTTTTAAAATTTACAATAAATAGGCGTTTCAAATGCTTAACCTTATTTTTGGTGGTTATGGTAGGTGTTATCATCATCAACACGAATTACTCTAGTTGTATTTATGGAAAAAAAAGTTAACATTGGTTTCGTCTTGTTCCAGGATCTGGTTAAGAGCCACTTGATGTTCGCGGTGCGCGAAGAGGTGGAAGTGCTGAAGGAGCGCATCGCCGAACTCATGGAGAGGATTAACCAGCTCGAAGTGGAGAACAGCTACCTGCGGGCGCACGCCAGCCAGGACACGCTGGCGCAGCTGCCCGCCGTGGGCGCCAAGCCGCCGCCACAGCCACAGGGGCCGCAGCCCCCCGTGTCGTAGGGGGTCGCCGGGGTGCCTCGCCAGCCGGCGACCGCCGGCCAGGCCCGTCCGGCCTCCCCCCTTGGCGCGCGCTCCACGCGGGGCCCGGGGAGTCACTATGGCTGTGCTATGTTAATTCGTAGGTTAACAGACGAGCGCCGAGGGCCCCCGCGTCCGCAGGCCGCACCCGCAGGCCGCCGCGCCGCGCGGCTTCGAGAGGCCCGCGTCCGGCGACCCTAACATATTACTATTATGCTTCGGAATCATAGAAATATATTTTTCTGTTATTTAATCTTTAGGGTGCAGAATTTCGTGCTAACTGCCATGCTTTTGCTACGCATCTCGGCGACGAGCTATCTAGTGTTTCGGCGTACGTGCATATGTCGTCCCTATAGTTTCGTTCGGTTTAAACATTTAGTAGGTAACGCTGTCGACGTAACGTGTATTCCATGTAAGGTATCTCATAAGGCGTGTGTTTATAATAAATAAACGTAATGAAATAGTTGAATAATAATTCCTACGCATTATTGAACTATTGACTGTTAATTTATTTTCATATATATTTTTTTATATATGTATGTATACGCAATTTTTAAGTTATTTATCGAGGTTTCTCCGTGTTACATTTGAATCGTTACAAGTGTGTGGCGGCTCGTCAGCCGCGCGCCGGCGAGCTGCTCCGCGGCAGTAGCGCTCCCGGGAGCGGCTCGTGCGATCGCTGGCTTTAGTGAAATTTGCACACTGAAACGGGAAAAATATACTATTTTTATTCCAGCCCTTATTATATCGTATTATCGATTTAATAGATAGACGTTATAGCGATTTAACATTGTATTTTTTTAATTAAAATGAAAATTGTTTGTATATAGT
>DWMG01001090.1:0-16272 GCA_018244855.1 Elbella merops
GCTTTACTAATTACGCATTAGACAACGTTGATACTATTATTTTTATCCTGTGATGCCCGGTAGACAGAGGTTGCAATACCCTTTCAAATCTACCTAACTTCCTGAACCCAAATTAAGTTTCTTTAAAGAGTGTTTACAGAACGATAATTGTTTGAAGATTACGGTCACAAATGTACTACTCCGCTATCAAACCGGTCGCGCGCTGAGGATACACACCGAATGTACAATGAGTCACGCGGAAGACATTCGTTAAGGACATGGATTTGATTTGGCTTGATGATTTCTCGGTAACCGTCATTAATTTCCTAGGATTTGTATCATCTGATGACTCCGCAGTAAATTCCATGAATACTTACGGCGTTCTTATTAGCTTAGAAACTGTTAATACTAAATGTACTGTCCCTTTGGTACCAATGACTTATCTGCTGTCAACCAATCTGTAGTCGTGACTGCGAACAACGTTGAGTTCATGAAAATTTTCATTCTGGAATTTCTCTTCCTTATTTTCCTTCGATCTGAGCTATGTTCTGAAGCGTGTTAAAATAGTGATAACAAGGCTTGTTGCACTCAGTGCAAATTACAATTAATTTTCAGGTAGGTACATCCTGTGGGATAAGCACCTAACATTTACTTGAGATCAGAGCTGACCAGACGGGACCAGACATTTACAGAGATCAGACTTTCAGATTACTAACTTTTACTCTTTGCTTACCTGACTTCTCATGTCGGACATGATCATTGGGTGTCAGCCCTGATTTTCTTATATCGGGAAACTGGTGAAGAAATGATACATAGAAAATAGATAGAAGAATTGCCATATGTTGACTGATCTGTTGGTCTAATATGCAGTTAGCGAACCTAACTACTGATATGAGGGTGGTAGGGTCTATCACTAACCGGTTGGCTGAGTGGTTACAGAAGCAGATTATTGCGGTGTCAGGAATCGTGGGTTCAATTACTTCTCAGAACCATTATTTGTGAGATGAACACAAGCATTCATGCTATGTTTTGGAGTAAAAGAAACTGAAAATCCATATAAATATATATTTCAACATATCTGTATGAGTATGTGTTATCTGCCTGGTCGCCATAGAAAAGGCCATATACATTTCCAAATTTGGGAATATCGACGGTGCGTGTGGTGTCCCAAGATATCATCATTACTGAAGAGTATTGAGATGATACAAAGATGTATGCAGTGGCTAGAGGAGAGCATTAGTAAAACGTTCCTTCGCACAAAGAGGCGAGTGTCGTGAGAAAACGTGCCACTAAGCGCAAATATATTTATAAACAATTGATTTTACGTTTCCGCGTGACATTGCGATGGTGCGGCGACACCGGCGTGTTTAGAATCACTGCACGTATGTGTAATGACCTAATTAACGTAGAGATTATCTAGCTGTAATAAGTAACTATCTATGTCTTTTTAATATATCGAGACCCTCAACAATAAATACGACACGTGGAGGAGGAGGATATATTATTAATGTGTTTAATTCGAATACTTGTTATGGCATCATATTTATATCACCACGCCAGGTTAGTGGCCAGGTAGGCAGAGAGTACCACATCTAAGTATTTCTATCTCAACAGAATTGAAGTGCCTGTTCTACGATACGTCTCTGACCTTTTTTGGCAATATGGCAAGATTTGATCAGACTCACATTCGCCTTAGTACGTGCTGCCTTGATATTATCGGTTATATGATCCTGGGCTTGGTTAGGTTTCAGGTGAATTGTTACTAAAGATAGGTTTATATGCTTGGATTATAAAGGTATTGTGATACCAAATAAGTATGTTATATATGACAACTTATGAAGAAACGAATTACCAATTTGCTAGCAGAACAGAGGGATTATCTTGATTTATAAGCGAATTACTGCTATTTAGGACATTATCGCTGCGCTGCTGTAAGCGCTGATTTATATACGACCTGTAAGGTTCGTGTGAACTCAACGTGTTTGGCATATTGCTCACTGCGTCACTCTCCAGTGTGAAGGGCCCCTTATTTATTGCCCAGCTGCACAGTCACATCTATAATAAAATTCAGTAAATATTTTGAGTCACTGTGTCTGTTGCGGAAGTCCATGGTATGTACTAAACAGAGAGCTCTAGCTTTCTATATAGTGTATTGATTACATTCAGTATTGCTTCTATATAAATTAGGCTTGAAATGATTTTTCATTTCTATCCAAACACGCCTAATTAGAAGAATTTGCAGCCCATAGATGTTTGAATTTCACTACTGTGTGACTTTAGTTGTCGATACTGAAATATCTCCTGTCTCAGGATCATCAGGTCACTGCACTCAATAAATCGTGCGGCAAAAACAACAGCAGTGGTGGGCTGTAGCAGCGGGGTGAAGGTATCATCACCTTTGAATGATAAAAATATAGAGTTTTTGTTAGAGAACGAATGTTTATCCAAAAATGCTTTAATATTCCCAAGGGTGGGTCGCCTGTAAATCATAGTAAGCCCCGGCTTATGCTGGAAGCGGCCCGCTTTACGCCGCTTTGCTACACTCGACCTCGCGCAGGGCTGCCGACAGTCGCTTTAACTTTAACTTATTTATCCGTCTACTTCCAGCTACTTAAGTTACGTTTTTTTACCCTTTTTCCGACTTCCGCCGTTGTTTATGTGTGCGAACCATTTGAAAGAATTTTTGTTTAAAGGAATTTCATATGCAATTTGATGTATAACATTGATCCTAAAGGATACACATATGTTACACATTAAAATCTACATTTACTGCTTAAAGAAAAGTCCATTTGGATCTTCTACTTCTTCGTCTTTGATGAAAATTTACTTACCAGGGACCATGTTTTTATTTCAACGTATTCTTAGCGCTTATACGTTTATGTAGACCTTTTAACGATTCCTTGGGACTTCTTCGTTAGGACAAAACAGATATGCAATGGGAATATTGGATGCGGGAGCCGGGAGAGATCAAAATTCTCCTACCTTGACCAAATAGAGCACGCATTGCCTAATGGGGCGTAGTATGTAACGATGCAGATATTTGTCTACACCGTTTTTCTGTCCACACAATAAGACACTTGACGTGAGCAAACAATAATAATAGTAATATTTGGTTATGGCGACCTGTCCTTCTGTGGCTTCAGTATGTCATATTACAAGTTGTGAAGAAAGCTTTTTAAGCTTATTATTCTGGATTACTCCAAGATATTCAGTTTAACTCACATCATCACCAGGATCCTTGCGCCAGATTTATCGAAATATTTCACCTGGGACGCGGCAACCCTAGTTTTTGATTTAATTGACTAAAGTGCATATTAAAGCTCTTAGCTTAATAACTGCTCGCCTTTCAGCGTACAACAAGGGGTTTTTGTAAATCATCCCTCTACAGACAGAGATTTTGATATAATCTCGTGTTTCATCCAGAATTGTGCAGTAACCGATTAACATGTTCCAACAATTAACCAGTCATTTTTGAGATGATTTTCTACCCGAAAGTAAGCAGATATATAATCCTATATTCTTTAAAAATTAAAATAATCGGTAGTTGTTTAACGATTAACCTTCTTCCTGAAGTATGGAAACAGTGGAGTATTCACGAAGTATAATCATATCCAGAAACCCTTTAATTAATCGTTGTATTCGACCATATCATGACATCTGCGCCACTACTTTATACGCTATCAGTACAAAATATGGTGCATCTCAGACAGATTATTAAAAGTTATGTCTTAACAAAGTTACAGAAAGGATTTTATCTGTAGGAAGAATAGAATCGACTGCACAAAGAACTCCGATATTGACAATAATGCTTAGTACTTTCGATCAGCAATAATCGAGTGTTACTTAACAAACAAATAGTGTAGCAGTTACAACGCGGCATTGTGTCGCAAACTGGCTACATGTATGGAGTCCATGCGCATTCTTCGCGCGACGCTTATGAGTAAGTCCGTTACCTTAATGGACGAACAGAAGACTCTGTTTATTAAATCCTACTAGTTATACCTCCGTACCACGTATGTAATTATAAAACACAGCGACTTGGATTAATTCGCTTTTTTAGCTGTTCCACAGTATTAGGTAGGCGGCGTGATCCTCGAGAGGAGAGTAATATGGATAGGAGAGTAATATGTACAGCAGTTGACTGAGACAGACTTATGATGTTGACGATAAAGCCTCATAGTACGTAGTTTGACATTTGTAAGCATGTGAAGACCATGTATCTGCCACTTCTTCCAATTTATGTAAAGACTAGCCTCGATAAGCATTCTTTAACCGTAATAATAACTAGCTCAAGATATCATTATTGTGTAAGCATCTGAAAGGGTCCGTGCAGCCACCAAACATTTTTTTTAAACTTTAAATAATGTTAAATAATCGTACAAAGGAAACTAAATTTGGTTTAGGAACTATTTTATGTCTTTAATTCACAGAGACCTTTGTAATAATTTAATCCAGTGATGTATCATTACAAAAATATGTACAACCAATTCACTAGAACAACGTACCTTTTTATATGAACTCTTCATGTGTCCAATAGGTACAACCAAGTTCTGTAATTGTACACATTTCAGCCGTTTTCGTCCAATTGGCACGTTTAGCGCTCGATAGTGCTATTACAGTGATGAGATAATTGTAGTACCTCTGTCGTGAAGTCGTCGCTCTCGGATGTTACCGGCGAAGGTTAAACTCGTTACAAGTTGTATGCTGATTTTATTTGAGTTAACCGCTAGTGGGTTGTTTGTTTCCGACGAAGTTCTGCTCGCGAGTGTGCAGGACTACAACTGTATAACGAGGTTCCGGGATTAATTCCACATAATTCTCTGCAACCGCTTTGTTAGCTTATTATTTGTTAGTCCGTTGGCTCAATGGGTAGTGATGTTGACTGCTGAGGAAATACATAATTATTTTGTGACGAGTGTTTGATTTGTATCTCAGTCTAAAATAAATTATTTAACAACAGAGTAGCAAAGTCTCTACATGCTAGAAATCAGATGAGCAAGTGTCTATCATTCCCTCTGATTAGGGGGCGTCCATTAATTACGTGAGGTGTTTTTTTAAGGTTTTGTAAATCCCCCCTCACCCCTGGTAAGACTTCGTGAGATTTTGTTCTACCCCTCTTCGCCCCTCAATCTCACCTGAGATTTCAGAGATGCATGTATCCTTGTAAATCTATTGGATTTGTTCTGAAAAGAAAAAATAATAATTTGCTTGAGTAAGTGAACTAGAACGACAGTAAGCAATAAAAGTAAGCAATAAAATACTTGAATCGTTACATAAGATTAAATACTATTAAAAATTAGATTTCAAGCGATAGGGTCTTCCGTTGTTCATGTTGGTTGAGAATATGGAGATACACAGATATATATAGAGCTTGTAATGTTGTATAGACAATGAATATGGTTCTACATAACGATGACTTCTCAAATCTGCGAACCTAAGTTTTCCGACGCATATGGTGAAGCACTTCCGGTACACAGTACAATATGGTTCAAAATATATGTTGCTGTGATCAACTCGAGTAAAACTTTTTGCCATCTGCAAATTACAATAACAAGGCGGATGGCGTGTTCACTTCGCATAAAAGGGCACAATTCCCCCAATTACGTGGTAAAATTTAATATGGCCGCGATACTATCTGTGGCGCCGGCCGCAGGGCGCGCGGCGCGGGGTATCGATCGGGTTATTATTGTGTACTCTCAATGAAATTAAGTAACTTTCGTCACAGTACAGCCACTACTAACGCATTTATTGTAATTGTTAATCATAACACTAAACACACATAGACAGAGGAATGTAGTAGACCCCCACGATACCCCCGATTATGTTATGCGTCTCACGATAGAATAGGGGGTGGGCCTGTTCCTATGCGCTGGACACAAAATTTGGACTACGTTATATTGTTGAAAATTTCAGTTTAGAAAAACCCAATAATAAATACGACTTGCGGATCGAACCCAGGACCCACGCTCAGTAATTACGTTTTTTACCACGAGTTTAAGGGGACAGATTGAAGTCGATTTCAAAAATTTCTTAAATATCCCAATTATCAAATATTCAAAATTAAAACATAGAGGTTGCAGGCACCGTACGCACTTTCCACTCACGAGGTAATTCCCGCCACGCCCCCCCATTATAATAAGCTATGACTCACTCGCGCAATTTGTATGGAGATTATCTCCTATGTACCTACTGCCCGGTAATTTCCAAAAAGTCATATTTGTTTTTGTCTTTATTTATTTAATTGTATAAATATAAAATATTTACTTGATTGCATATATGTTTATTTGAAAGTTTCATCAATGAGCGAAAGAATGTGAATGAGCGAATGAGTTCTTAACAATTTTCGTTTCTCGTTTAAAATACGAGTACTAATGTTCTAATTGTGAAAGTAACTGTACAGCTTTTTGTGAAGAGACGGCTGGACCCATTTCGAAGAAATTGGTAAAATGAGAGCTTGTATATAAATACGAATAATGTCATACATTAATATATACATATTGAACCCTGTGTAATAACAGAGGTTATTTAAAAAACTTTTTTAAATCAACCACTAAATAATTATTATTATCATAAGGAACTATATCTTGTATAAAAACATATTAGTAATTAGTTCTAAAACACATATGTGTATCACTGTAGTAGTGTTTTAGTTTATAACAGTAAATTTCTAAGGAATTGTAGGTATCTTAAATTGAAATAATGGCGGTTTTCTCGCATGAATGAAAAACTGAGAACCAAAGACCCGGCGGAGCCGTGGCGCCCCTCGCGATGTAGCAGTAGATAGTATACTCGTATTTCCCTGGCGCCGCGGCACGCAGCTGATGCCGTGACTCATATCTATTACACGTGTAAATATAGATCTATTCAACAGGCCGTACACGCAATTATTAATTTTTCCTCAAAGATTTGTCGACCACATGAAAATCGGGTTTTAGAGTTGAACAAATTCTCGTTTATGTAATTATTTTATTGATTTTCGTTTGCTTGAACAAGCTCATATTGACATGATAAGATGATGTTGCTAATGTTGCTTGATGTTGCATTCACCATGTCAATGTTAGTGTTAAACGTCATTTACAAATATGTATGTATTCTCAGTTTCTCAATTAATGATTTTGATAAATACATGATTATCATTAATTTCATTCATTATTTATTATTGTCAACTTTACATATAATAATAATATGTTTTGACTAATAATAAGTTAAATTGTGCATGTTTCAGAACGGAGTAGGTGATCAGACGGAACGGACGGACAGAACGGAGGAGGTGATCAAATAGACCCGAAGTATCTCTTAATAAAGTATCGGTATACAACAGGCCCTAAGAGTTTGATTCCCAACAAGGAGAACGTCCTAATGATGATTTCTTCATCAGTACCTCACAGTGGTACAGTACAGCCGCTCAATACATAAGTCTTCGTAAAGTTTAAACGAGTCATGTTTTACTAAAATTTTTAGTTTTAAAATGAGTTCAATTTGCGTTTACGTATGCATGACTTGTTTTTCACATACGATGTATATTTAAATTTTATTACGTCCTATGACGCAGCGGTGACTCAAGAACTACTACGGCTCTATCAGCGGCCCTGCGTGTAAACAGAGAGACAAACATTTGCTCGTTGCGTGCTAATTACTGAGCGTAGTGTTACCTTATTTGTGATTTTTTGAATGAAGTATGACGAATGCTGGTAGTGACAGTTTGTTTACACTTGCTACTGTTCTCGGAAGCCCGCGGCTGGGTACAGGATGTGTGCTCATTAAATAATTGTTGTGATCAATCCATTGACATTGACCTTGAGCTCCGGTTATCTCCAACGTCGCCTCGTCTCGCTTCGCGTGATCCTGCCTACTCCGTAAAGAATCTCGCGTAACGATATAATAACATAACATCTGAAATTACTCAAATCACCTACATACACACGTGTTAAAAGAGAACTACGAGTATTTTCCTTTTATGAGAGTTAAGGTAAACATTATTTAATATTTGTATAATATTCAAATACTGTCAACATCAGCAACCAGCGCGGCGGGGACGTGATGCAACAGTACTCACCATGTCATGGTGTCACGCAACACTTGCGGTGAGGATTCCACTAACCCACTTCCAGTATGATTCCCTATGAGTAAAATAGATGACTGTATAGAGCTTATAGAAAATCGAACGACAACTTTATTAAGAACATGATAATATATTTGGGACATACCACACACGGTCACCTAATCCCAAAGAACGTTCGCAGAGAGCCCGTGTTATGATAACCAGACGACTGATAAAATACATAAATATATATAAAATAAAAAATAATGATCGACCCGTATGTCATTTCACTGTTGGAATATGAGTCTCCTCTCATATTGAGAAGATTAAGGCCATAGTCTGAAATGTTGGCCAAGTGCGGGTTGGCAGACAAATGCATATATGTCTTTATATGGGATAATCTGTATATAACAGCGCTTGCATGTTATCCGATGCGACATCGTTATTGGAATGGAAGTAAGTATATCACCGGTTACATCGATTATGGACTCTCCCGCGCACAGCCGGTGTTAGCCCGCATTATCTAGTTCGACGTGTCATCTTGTACATATATTACTTGGGAGATTAGTTTAACACTTGTCCACCGTGCCAGGCTTCAGCACGAATGAATTTGGGTTCGATTTGCTATTGGACAAACTGAACTATGAATTAAACTAATTGGTAGTGAGAGTAGGTATTTGTGTACTTGGCCCAGGAAATCCTACCGGTGGAGCCATGTGTCATGATTCCTACATTTTTATATCATAATATTTCGCAACAATAATTTCTGAGTCATCGGAAGCTAAACAATTATTTTTTGATTTTGGTTAATGAGAAGGGTTAAGGCTAAGATA
This sequence comes from Elbella merops, assembly GCA_018244855.1. Lineage (NCBI taxonomy): Eukaryota > Metazoa > Arthropoda > Insecta > Lepidoptera > Hesperiidae > Elbella > Elbella merops. The sequence continues at coordinate 8,854 of DWMG01001090.1, forward strand.
AAGAGCGTTGGAATGTTGCATACCTGTAAATTAAAACATTATTAAATGGTATAAATGTACATATAAATAGATAAGTTAACACGGACTAATGTGTGACTAATTGGTAATTTTTTGGTATTTGTGGAATATAATTATTATCGTGTTAATTAAAGTAAGTGATTTTTTTAATCGTGTTAATTAACAGTAAGCAAATAAATAATGAACATTACAATGCGAGGCGCGCGGAGATCTGACAGGACGGTATTGTAATTACACTTCGCAATATCGTATCTACGGCCAGTGCAATTAGCCCCAAATATTGGCCTGTTTCACGGCTATCGAGCCTACCCGATAAACACTTAATGCATGAATACTGCGGCGATATAAAATTAAAAGCGAACCGTTATTAATCCAACATCCGATATCGGCCGGACAATGTGCTGTGCATTATTATAGTGATATTTCACACATTTTCCATACGATAATGAATGCCGATGTATGCTGAACGATAACTGTATTTTGGGGCCCGATATTTATTATTATTATATTCCTACAAATACTCCAAAGTTCCATTGACTTTTATAATGTCGCAAGTTATATAATCTTATGTAACGGATTGTAGGCGAGCGCGCTACAACTTGAGCTGCATCTCGCTATCCATCAGGTGAGGCAGAAGCCAAACGCTAGCCTATTGCTGACTAGAACAAAAAATTATAGATTTTAAAATAGCGACTCTGGTCTTGATCTATTTTGACCAAGTCGGTCAGATACAGCTTAAGAGGAATTCGGAACTCTCCGATAACAGAGTAGCTCTGTGAACAGGGTGATGAGTGGTTTTATATGTACCGGCTTAACTTATACATATATGTATGTTTGTCAGGATGACGCCACTAGTTTTAAATATATACGGGGTCCTTTTTTGAGCCCCATTGATTTCAGCGAAGGTCACTGCGAAGATCATCTCCGAAAAACATCCGTGAATTAAGCCGGTAAATACATATGTATATGTACATATATTCAGGTATACACACACTCACTAAACATTAAATTGGCAAAGGGTGATAAATGTTTAAGAAACACGTGAGGTGCGTAAGGGTAGAATATTTGGCACTCGATTCTGTCTGCCTACCCAGTGCAGTATCTGACATGATACTGTAATAAAGGATAATAATAAAAGGCGTTACAACACTATTTCGTATTAAATTAGGATTTCATGGTCCAAATGATACTCCGGCGACAATGTTCCACTAACAACGGCACTTAAACGCCTAAATAAATGTTATTGTAGTGTGTACACGTGAACTAATTGTCAAAGTTGGAAACTAACTTTTAATTAGTTTAAAGTTAATTCGAGGTTAGTCGAGTCTGCCCTAGAGCAGCGGTGGCTAATTAGCCCTTACATGTATAAATGGAATATATCCCACGAAGCTATGCTGAGAGTTTCCGCCTTCGAAAAGGCTGTGAGATTCTGAATCCGTTTGTTATCGATAATTTATTATTGTGAAAGGTTTAAAGAGAGTTTTATAGCATCAACAAGACGAGAGTCGAACTTTTGCCTGTTGCCAATATGGCTGATGTGATCGTATATTAGGTTTCCATGAAAGAAATCATCATCATGTTTAATTCTTTTACTCAGAGTGAGAAGTGTCAAGACCATAGTCTACCACGCTGGCCCAGTGGTAGACGCTGATAGTCTCTTTGGTCGAATGTACATACCTATCCCAATAACCTTCAATTGTCATCGACTTGTTGCATGAGCTGATTTAAGAATAATCTTGCACGGATATATCTAAAGCCGTTTGTGCACCGTCCGTCTTCCGAAGTGGGCTCTGGCGGTATATATATCTACTTGTCGCTTCAAAAGATCTTTAAATGTATAAAAAAACATTTATTTCTACTAACGTAGAAGTCAAATGAGAATGTGGAAAGACGATCAGTCAAAAGGTTGGATAATATCTTATCCTTTTAACTTTTTCTGAATAGATTATGTACCTACTTATGTATTTGCTCAAGGCTTTACCTAATGCTTTCTTTGGTTGTACAGAACTAAGCAGTGTTTCAGAACTATTATTATTATACCATCAAGCCAGGTCTCTCATAGGGTAGGCTGATAATCATTTATGCGTTATATGACCTGTCTCCTATTTTTTTAGAATCATAATTTTTTACGAAGTAATACATTGTAATAAAAAGTAATACATTAAAATAACATAATTTTATCTTTATTAACTTGCTTGTGGATAGTGAGTCTGCTGCTTGTGGCTGCGTGCAGTACTTACCATAGTGGTGTTATAATGAACCGATATGCCTGTTCTATATTGTGGTTTGTGGTTGCCAGCACATAGGTATACATCGTGTCGCCATGTGGGCGACAGCTGGATCAAACTGGTCTTAGAGGAAGACTTCCGGGTGGATACGATACATATTTGACATAGATACGGTTTTTCTATCTACGCCGCAAGCCACCTGGCCTGATGATATAATATATCATGCTTAAAACCCCCTTAAATGTATGCTGTACAAAAGCTGTCATTTATTAGCTGAAAAATAGAAATGTTGTGTTCCGAAGTAAACGTGGTAAGTATAATAAAACGCTTTACGGTAAGTCTTATGAAAATGTGTGTATACAGGTATGCAAGGATGGGGATATTTGGCACTCCGTACTCTCTGCCTACCCCGTAAGGGACTTGGCGTGAAGATATGTATATATGTATTAAAATGTTATGATACTGTTTACAATACTCCTTACACAGACTTAATACATGCTGTTTATATAGTGCTTATATGGAAGGGAAACCTACGTCAGATAAATGCTGTCGCGGCCCTGTTTCAATACGTGATTAATCACTGCATTTTGAAGATTTGGCGATGTGAGAAGCTTGCTCAGCGATGCCCTATCTGATTGCCCAACTTGGGGAATATGGGCAATACCTCCCCTTTGAAAGTGCACAAGGACTGAGACAGGCTGATGATGATGTGTGATGTGTAAATCAGTTGTTAATCAGTTGTCTTTTCTTTAAAATTAACGAGCAGATGACTAGCTATTGATAAGCGGTGTACGCATTTGCCACCAACCTATTATCGTCATGTCGTCTTTGTATGAGCCAAGGAGCTTTTCGTGCATTTTGTGAAGAACACTTTGTTACCGTGCAACGAAAATACCTCAGTAGGTAGTCTATTAAACGCGTACGACAAAAATATAATTGTTTTAATATACGCGACGTCCACTTACAAATGGAGGAAAATTAAAAGTATTAGGTAAACTTACAGCATACGCTGGCCGAATTGTGGTTAGGTTTGTAAACCCATCAAAACGTAATTTCCAAGGTGTAGTCAAGCCGGTTTCCTGCGATCATATTTTTTAAAAGATTTCCTTGAAATTTCGGCCAGTAAGTTTCTAGTACGGCTTTTGAGAACGCCCCGCGTATCTTTTTTCTATATACCCGTTTTGATTTAGTAAAGAGCAACTTTATGAAACCTGAATATTGGTTACTAGAACAGTGTCGCGCAACATATAAATAAAAAAAATATCTTGCAACTCCTCCGCACGCGGGTACCTGGCCCCGAAGTAGCCAGTTTGTGCCAAGGTAACCAAAGGGCTATTAAACTACATACATTCATGTAAACAATATATCAAATTATATAGATAAACATTTATTTTACACGGGAATCAAACCCACGACCCGGCTCAGCCGTCCCGTTCACCGTTCACTCACCACGCCAACAGGCGAGTCTAAGCTGAGAGCATTAAATTAAGTCGACAGACTTCGGTTATTTGAGCTGTAAATGTATAGTCGGTACGTATACTTATACTCGTATATTGTCGTTATCCTCGTAGCCACGTTTGGCTGTAGGGACTACCTCCAGATCCTTCTAGCAGGCCTCTGGTGCATCCAGATGTTATATTACACAACATAATCAGCCTTATTTAACACGTATATAATACGTACTCTATATGTATGTACGTTTATTAGCACATATTTATATAGTACATGTTTAATATTTTTTTCTTTTAATCGTTACTCATTTATGGAGCAGGCTGAAAGCGTTGATGCCAAACATCTGTACCCTTGCAGACCTAACCTGTTTCTTCAATATTCATTGTAGCTATTGGCATACGGGAGGTGACGTATCACCACCGCCAAACAAATGCATTTTTTTCACATATCACTGTCAGGAGACGTCTTTGTGTTTTTGCTTCGCGCCTGGATTATACTATCGTGATACTCGTAGTATAAGTTAAGGGTAGGCAGACGGATTGTTGAACTTTACATTTCTCGTCAGGAATCCATCACAGATAATAAATGTTACATTTAAAAGATATAACTACAAATATTAGCAACATTTTAATATATTTTCTGTTTGAATGCCTTGTTGAATAATAATCATAATAATTTAATAATAAATTGAAGCAGAAAGGAACCCAGGATCTTTTTTGTCGTCATAATAAAACTAATTAATTTAATTAGTTTTATTACTTTTTATTAGTCTACACTCAATGGAATTAGAAGTTATGTCAATTAAAAAAGATAAACCTTTAAAGTTCACGACTTCAACGTATTTGTCGTCAAAATTATTCGGAGTCAGGTGACGTGACGTACATGTAAGGTCGTCACTGTGATGATGAGATCAATGTGTTCGTTGAAACGATCTCCAAAACCGAACCCATGGATCAAGTGAACGCGCGATACACGTCATCGGTTCCATTATTCCATAGCGGCGTGAATCATAAGGTCTAAGAGGCTATAGGAAGTGATACAACCTTGATGGCTGCGATCGCGCACGCAGTTTATAAAACGAAATGGCGCGCTACCACGCCATTTAATTGTGACCGCTCGCTGGGGACGCTCGTCTGTCGCGCGTGACACACATACAACATGGGCAGTGCCGGTGCTACCAAAGTGTTCTTACACATCCTCAATGTCATTAACGCAGTCCTGGGGCTCGCGATCGTCGCGGCCTCGATCTGGTTCTTCATTCAAGTTCGCGAGTTCACCAGTCTAAGGAACAGCAACCATTATTTGTTGGACTACAACGTATACTGGCCTCAAGCAATACCGTGGATGTTCTTCATTGTTGGCGTCTTTATATTCAGCGTCTCCTGCTGCGGCTTCACCAGCGTGCGCAAGAACAGCCGAGGCTTGATCACTATGTATATAGTGTTCCTCGGGATCGTCATAGTGTGCCTCGTAGCCGCGGCCGTCGTAGCGCTCGTCTTTGCCGACAACAAGTCCACCGACGACTTCGTTAAAGATACCGTGTGGGACGTGTATACGCAGGCGAAGACGGACAACGACGTGGCCACCGCATACGGCGTAATCGAAAGGAAGTTGCACTGTTGTGGCGCCGAGAGCCCCAGGGATTACAGGATCTGGAAGTCGGAGTTCCCCGTGTCGTGCTGCGACGTGTACTATCACGGCTGGCTGGACACGTACTCAATCGACTGCGAGATCACCAACAAGCTGGCTAACGAAAGACACGGCTGCTCCACTGTCGCCGCACAGTACGCTAGAATTGCAATCAAGGTCCTGTCCGGCGCGTCTATTTTTACCGCGGTAATTGCCATAATAAGCCTCGTGGCAGCCGTCGCCTTGTCCAGATCACTGAAGAAAAAACCTAGAGTCGAACTGCCACAACACGAGTCGGAGAGCAAAAAGGTGCTTTTATAGACTGTGAGTATTATTTATACATATTAAAAAAAATAACTCAGTTTCAAGGTATTTAAGCGACGTAAAAACTGCATCAATAGAATTTTTTATTCCATAACTGTAACATTCGAAGTATCTATTATACACAAAATAAATATTCAAGATCGGCGTTACAGATGTTAAGCGTACATTTGATTTATCTTGGTTCCTCTCAGAGATTTTGATATGCGATAAAAAGGGATCAATGTTATTTAAACGATTGAACACAAACTTCTTTGTCGCATACACGAGTATGCGACAAAGAAGGTATTTCACACTTAGTGAAAACAAATAATGACAATGTGTTAATTCTATTTACACCTTACACTGTACGTACTCATATCTCTGATTGAAATGTAACTTAGCGACGCGAACATATTGTATATAATTTATTAGGCTTTTAATGTACTACTTTTTGGTATATAGAAGATCCATATATTGCTTGTTAACAACGGCATCATGAACATTAATATTGTTACACTGTTCGACATGGACTCTTAGAAAGAGAAGGGCTATCATTCACCATTGTGACCAAACCTGTGTAGACAGACCTTACAAGTCTTACGGAACATTGTCTATATCTTTAAGGTGTACATTTTTCCTTATGTAGTTTCTCTACATTGTTACAGCAAGCGATACTTATTTAATCTTAAAACGCATATTTGGTGTAAATAGAGGTAGGTACGCATGATTATAAATGTACCGGCTTAACTCACGTACGCTTTTCGGGATGGCCCGACTAGTTTCGGACCTGTACGAGGTCCTACGTACCTTATGAGCTCCCGGCGCTTGCAGCGAGGTCGCGGCGGAGAATAAACACTCACGTATATAAACAGTCACGGTATATAAACACTCACGAAACATTTAACAGTAAGATAGGTACGCACCAGGAATTGAACCCAAGCACCGCGCAGTGGGAGACTGAATTCTAAACCACTAGGCTAGCGCTGCTTTTTACGATACATAGTGCGTATATAGTTGAACTTAAGTAATCCGATATGACATGTTCCTTATATTATAAATTACCGCAGACATAAAGTGTAAGGATGCATAGTCGTACAATTACTTGGATATACACATAGTGACTTTGAAAGTCAATATCACAACAGTAACATGACGTTAAGCGACAGTTATTAGTACTCAATATGCAAACGATATATAACACATTATCATTTAGAAAATGAAGAAAGTGATATAATAATAATACCGTATTTAAACAGCGCAGTTAAATGTTACGTCATGCTTAGGTTTAAGGGTGTATATTACACTGAATAATTATATATTTTGCGAATCAAAGGGTGCGGTGTTAAGTCGTGGGGTAGTGACGCATTGTTGACTGTTGGATACACAGGGTAATTAATTAAAGCGACTAATATAAATTAATTTTGCGTAGTTATGTTAAATTATTATTTTTTATGTAGAGTAAGTAACAAGGTAGCTCACGACTATTTTATAAGAATATAAGCAACGAATTGTCATTATTAATATTGCCTCATCGCTACGACAGTTCCCTTACGGAATAAGCGGACAGCAAAGTAAATTTATACGTTGATCGCGCACCTTCATTGATATGGTATATGTAGGTATTGGGGGCAGACTGCACAGGAATGAAATATGCCACCGCACTATCCTACATTGTAATATTTTCTAGGTAAACTGTAAGAAGTATAATAAAAAAAAATAAGATCTTTTCTTCAGTAATATAATAATAAAGTGACAAAGTGCGGTACGTGCAGAAGTTAGATGTACCTTA
>DWMG01001091.1:0-16264 GCA_018244855.1 Elbella merops
CGAGAAGAACGCGCTGTCATCCGCGAACAGCGCGAGCATTACATCCCTCTCTCCCTCCCGAAGGTGTCCTTCGAGAGCACCACGTTATAAAATTTTCATCGGTATCCACAACGCTCATGGTTTACGTTCATGAAAGCATGGCTGGTAGTGTAGGCGGGAAGAGTTGATTTATTTTATTAAAAATGGCGGCGCGTCGCCATTCACCGACGTCTCGATACCCCCGTCCACCCTCCCGCCCCAACTCGCGTCTCCTTGCTCCAACCCCCACACTACATTCACCCCCTGCTACCTATGAAATAACCGACATCTATACTTCGCTTAGTTGAACATGTTACGTGATGCATGAGAAAACATATTACAAGATAAAAATATAGGTATGTGCATCTTAGTAGTGCATCGAACGCACTAAAGTATGATAAAAATGTAACATCACGCCTGTAATTCTAGAAGAGGTCGACAAAGAAGGAGGAGTGTAATACGCTCCCACGTATCACTAGTGTCGTTATATGTATCTACGTCTCATCATGAAATAGGGGTGGGCGTATTCTGAGTTTCTGCTAGGAGTTTCAAGTTTTAAAACCCAAACGCCAACAGTACCCGACTTGAGGTCGATCAGCAGTCGCACTTGAAACCTTGAAACACGACCACCTGGGCAGTTACGTTATAAGTATTTTTAAAAGACACAATACGTACATTTATAAACGTTACGCTTAAAGGCTTTCCCGAACATTTCAAATACCGTAGTAGTTTAAAAACATTTTCGACCAAGACTTAATTTGGGTACATGCTTCCATAAATATGACTGATTCATTTTTAATAACGTTCATAAACTTGTAACTGTACTGTCAGTACTATCCTCATGTATTGTAAATTTTACTTTCACCGCGCCAATAAGTGAAAATCCTTTTACCTCTAATGATGAACTGGCCTTGCCCGCCCCCAGGCGCGTCATGTCGCATAGCATTTAGTACATGAGCGCACGAGTGTCGTCGGCCGCCACGCCTCGTATTTAAAACATATGTGACATTACGCATGGAGTACGCGCCATTAGGCTCATTATAACGATATTCCATACCGTCTTTTAAATTCTTAAATTTAATGATATTCCATAGCCCTTTTATAATTCAGATGCACTCATTCGTTTTGTTTGTTTATCTTGTGTTGGTTGTAAACACATTGTTATAGTTGTCTTGTGGCAGTTTCTACCAATACTGACCGATGGCGACATTTTATAGTAGGGGCTATATTTAAATAATGGAATAGAAAAGTACTGTATCAAAAAATTTTTCAGTGGAATATTAAATGAGCCCACTTATTTTTTTTCTTGTAATAATGCCAACCAGTGTAATTAATGAAGTTATTATGTGGATGGGAAACAACAATATTAATAACGACACAATACAGCCGAGCCGTACACAATGTAAAAAATGTTCGTACATCATAATGTCAGCCTGAATGATTTTGTTGATAAGCACAACAACCGTTAAGGACCTTCCCACATTTTATCTCACTTACAGTTATTCAATGAAGTGTTACAAACGAACTACACTAATGTGGAGCAAGTAAACAAATAATGTAAATAGATTATGACACGTTGTCAACGTTTTGTGAACAGTACGCCCGTTGTCGGCCCTCGATGCATCGCTGTGCCCGCGGGCAGTGAGCACTGTTTAGGTAACGATTTTTTAATTGTTAATACGACATCTCAATATGAATATTTAGAGAATCCCACGCTCGGTCGCGTGTCCGCCGCCGCTGTCACCGGCTATAATTAGCCGGTCGATGACGCGTGCTATAATCGATTCGTCCTTCGCAATGCTGCCCGTCGCGAGCGAGTCGACCCGACGGCACGACACTTCCCAAATACTTACAACTAACAATAAGTGTAACACAAGATTGTTCGTGTGAATGTAACTGAACATCTAAGCTATACAATGCCGTGACTCGGTACTATGAGATATCTGATCTGGGATTTTGTTTGTTGTACTATCTTATCATGAAACAAACTGATTGACTTGTATAGATCTGTTGTTGTCTCAAACAATCGACACATGATTTCGATGTACACAAAAAAGCATTAAAAATATGATATGGTAAGTCGAAGACATTTTGTTAAATGTACCTACGCACAATACGTAAAGTGGTAATAAATCAGTTTAGGGGCAACACGCACAGAATTACAATCTGTGGAAGTATGCGGTACATGTGAGCGCACACTTGATATGTGTTAACTAATTCGCACACAATATAAATTCGCATTAAACAAAGGTCACACGGCGCCAGCGCTCGTCTTAATCTGTGCGGCGGCGTGCCTGTCAATAACAGTAATTCTAGATTTAGCTTACTCAAGTTTATGGCCGTTAATATTATTTGCCGTCGTGTAACTTGAAGAAGAATATGTACATGCAGCATATATTAATATAGTGGTTTAGGAATGAATTTTTTTTTTTTTTTTACATGTCACTTGTGGGAACGATAAAGGAAAATATCTGTACACCGAAACAATTCTCCTATGAGACATAAAGCTCATCGACCGCACTTGGACAGCATGGCCGTTTAAGGCCATAAACCCCTCTCACTCTTGCAAGGAGACCCGTGTCCAACAGTGAAGCGGTATAAATATTGATTACGAACTAATAACATTCTTTCTCTCAAAATACCACATGCGTCTCTTTTTGACTTGTATAATAATTGTGGGCTGGAACTTTTGTGAACGTTCATTCAGAAACAAGTATGATTTGAGTAGCTCCGTCAAGTGCCATTATGTCACCGGTCTCTGCTCTCGCGGGCTACAATAGTCGACGTACTAGGAGCTTTGTTTGTGACATACTACATCAACACAAAATGTTATATCTAGAGAATGTCATTCACTGATAATAATAAGGTCCATGAGTTTCCACAAACTATCGAGATACATAGGTATTTACATAGTCTCTACATATATATATGTAAAGTTACAATATATTTACTTCTATTTACATATTTACAAAGATTCTACATATTTTTTCATCATTATATTTTTATTCTAATAACTGCTGTACTGTTTTTTAAATTGTATTTTGAAAAGGAATAAAGGGAATAATTAAATTTTATCATTGATAGAGCTAACTTTTTGAACACTTTAATAGTGTTTTAAAGATTGGAAGTATTTCTTTGTGAAAGTGAAATTTCAATCGCAGTTGACAAATGTGCATAGGGGGTCAAAGAATATTTCATCAATCCAATTTGCTGGACGGTGGTTGGTTGCACGTATTGCAGCATGTTCCAAATTCTAATTTTAAATATAACTGTTATGTCTTAATTTGCATCAGTAAGACTATCGGTTTGGTAGCGGCGCAAGGACGAATCACTTGCAGCGGTCAACGGTCAAGTGCTGCGTGTGTCCAGCAAGTGGGCGAGCGCCGAATCGTTCTAGAAAGTTCGCGCTCGCGCCGTCGCCGGTGTCAATTTACGTGACCTCTTCTGTGCACCATTTGTCCTCTGTTGTTTATTTGAAGCGTGATTTTGAGGAAAATCGTTAACGGGCGCAACGGAAACTGTTATTATCGTCATCGAAAACATTATATCGCACTATAATTAAAATTGCCTATGCTCAGGTGTCTCAAAACAAATCATATAAAACGTGTCGGCTCAATCTAGTGCTCAACTGGATTTGACGAGTGATGGAGTGAACGCCTTTATTAGAAACTATTTTTAGCTTCTAGACTTAACGAAACCTACATTTATTTTCTTTCTTTTTAAGAAATTTCTTTCTTTATTAAGTAAATTATGAGATTGTGGGGTCTAATTTACTTTAACTAGGATGCAAATCACCGGTAGAATAAAACTGCATATTCTGATTTACGTCTGTAGTATGTGGTTTGAACATGTTATGGACTCGTTCAGTTGCGCGTCGTTAACTGAATGTTCTAAAACAAACATCGAAGATCGTTTGCAAGTACTTACTCAGTTTGGTTTCTAGTGAAACGTACGTTCAATCGAAACTTATGTATCGTGCTGTAAGCATTTCGTGCGTTCTTCTCAACGAGGTTTACCTGTGGGCGCTTCCGAGAATATTGGCGGACCTTGCCGACGGCCTTCGCCATCCGCCGCCGCGCTCGCGGCGCTCGCTGAATCTTAACAATGTCAGGTGTATTTTTATTGAACTTCATTTCCTCGTGCACCCGGCTACCGGTTCACGTGCTCACATCCACACCGAGGAAGGATTACGATGAAGTGACACCTTGTTAGAACCGATAATTATCAGCAAGACAAGTTTATTTATTGTTGTATTGATTTTTTTCGAATCATAAAGGCTACTGGACTAATAGAAGTTTAAAGTAATATTTTGGAGAGTCGGTCTGCGCGCTATAATTGCATGTTGAATTAAACGTATATTATTAATTAGTAATTAAACGTATATCCAGTGACTTGGATACGACAATAGCCCGCAGCCGAAGGCAGCTGCGGCCGCAGCAGTTCTTAAGTTGGATAACTTAGTAAAGATGGGTTTACTTAGCGCTATGAATCAAATAGCTGTCCTTATCGTAAAAACGTTCTGGAGAAAAGGAATGAATTGTTAATCTTTCCAACTTTAAACAGTTTTTATGTATTTCTCTAATGTTGTATTTTTTCTTTTCAGGTAATTAAAACACCGGTGTATTGAAACAAGTAAGTGATTATTCGAACTGAAGGAGACCCAATTGAAAGAGACCTGAGGTTTCTCGTCTATGCGATATGTCCGATATGTCCATTTAAACAAGCTACCATTGTTGTAAATATTAGCAAGAATATTTGTAGGTACATGTCTCATCAGTGAACGCTTACAAGGTATTATTTGTCGTCACTAAATACACTCGTGTTATTTGTTATAAGTTTTAAGCATACGTTAAATGAACGTCACACATTTTGCTTTCGTGGACCTTCATTTCCTGTTATACATATACCAATACCAAAATTTCTGACACATGTTCCATTTAAGCACGCAGCTATGTTAATAGGTATGTATGTATATGTTAGGATAATGTTTCATTTATGTATAGAAGGAAACTGATATGTTTATATTTGTACAGATTCAAAATAAAGGTATATTGAACTTTACCTACAATCAAGTACGTGCGGACCGTTCGCTCGTCAGTATTGCAATCACGTATGAATTCTCTCACTTGTTATCGTGGGCGATCAAGTTCCATTTTATTTGCTGAGTCGATTTGCAATTTCCCCTCTTATCGGTTTTCAATACGCAGTCGTGGGTCCCGCTCAGTTATTTCCATGTGTAACGTTTCCCGTGAGGTATAGCGTATGGTATGTGGTAAAGCTTGTATTATCATAGCATTGCGGTAAATTGTTCGTTTATTATTAATATTTAATCACTGTGTGGCAAAATTACTCGATCCGTACAATTAAAATATTTTATTAAGCGATTGCTGTTTATTATATTTTACGCTCCTCCATATCCGTATCCTCATTTGTTCCTACTAACGCGGCATTAGGCTATTAATTTCCTTCGATAAAAATTGTTATTATGATCTTAGTGTGACTACTACAGCTTGTTACACTGCTACTGACAGCTTATTAATATTGAGTATTTTAATTTCACGAGCTCTCCTTCATATGCTTTATCTCCAACATTCCTGAAGGCGATAAATTGCCGGAAAGATTGGGAAATACCTCTGAACATGACTGTAGCTGGCAGAGTGCCGACGCTCGTTCTATGATCTCAACGTTGTTTTGTCGTTTCGCCAGCTGATTTCATGCCGAAGATGAAATCACACAGCAAACACAGCGTCATTCTTATAAAAAGCGATAATGCGACTAATCGATTGCCTCGGTCTATTATCACATGTGTTGTGATTAGCAATTTACAATCTGACTTAGGCTGTAAGGTTGGGTGTTTAGGTGCGTAATGAAACGAGTAAGATCTGAGAATACACTGACTATATTGAATAATAGAACTTTATTATAAAACTTACAACTGCTACACCACAAGGCACTTGTTATTCTCCGCCGACTGAAGGAAATCTCCACAGCCTAAGCCAGCCCGAGCCGTAGAGAGATGGCTACAAGGGATCTGAAACTGGTGCTAGTATTGGTTGTGTCAGTTTGCTTTAGACGTTGATAATTTAAATTAATGTAAAAAAATGCTGAAAGAAATTTATAAAACAAAGCTCCAAACAAGTACTAATCAATCTTTAAAGAGAAGAAACAGCGAATTTTGAAAAACGTAAGAACATCTTTCCACATTTTACTGAGAAAGAGCTGTACTAATGTTCGTTTATAATATCGACGGAATACGTTGTGACCTATAAGGAAAGGAGAATCTCATTCAGGAAATAAATGGAAAAATAGATACGAGGAGATTAGGCCGAATGGGACGTCGTAGATCGACCAGCGATATTTATAACGAGGTAGCATAGACGCGTAGATTTATTTTATATATTAATAAAATTATAATTGGAAGGTAAATAATACAACATCGGCATGTGTGGGCGCGCGGCGCGCGAAGAGTTCATCTATGCAAAGCCTCTAAAGTGAAATTAATAGACAATACACAAATACCTGGTTGTAGGATAAACGGACTAAGACATTAGTTACAAAACACATTATTACCTTCGCTATTATTCTATTGGACTCATGGCGACTTAGTGAACAAATAAGCCTAAGTTGTAACCACGTCTATCTATATAACTTTATTGACTATTTAATTGAATGAAATTGTTCACAATTTCTGTCTTGCTAAAATGTAAGTTTCAAAAACGTTAATAATTGTGTTAGCGAAGAGTTTATTTTTCTCCTTTTAGTTAATCAAAAGATGAGTGGTCACAAATAATTTCCTGAAGATAGAGACTTATTAAAACTCATCGGACGTGAAGACGAAGAAATTCCCGAGCGGTCGTCCGGTCACCGACATCCAATGTTGCGCAACGATCGGTGGGTCGCCGGCTAGGTACCTATCGCCGGATACTGGCCGAGCCGCCTCTGATGCATGCCACGGAAGATTGATCGGAGCTTGTGTATCATGTAGGCGGAAATATAGAATGCCAGAGTGTTAGAACGCCGATCGATCGGATCGATCTGATCACAAAATATCTATATCTTGAATTAGTAGACTTTCCTGTGCTTGTGCTTGTACTAAACAACAAAATAATGCTCTCGGTTTATGTGCAATGATAGACGTACACGCAAGTGGTTACTACGAGAGAAGCTTTACTCAAAGAAACAAATGTTACGAAAGAAAAGATTAATACAAGAATAAAAAAGAGTAGTAGTGATCTAGAGAACCAACCATTAAAAGTATAGAGAAAGCGAGGGTATAGCAGATAAGACAAACATTATTTGAATTAAATCGCTAATATGAACAATATACAAATAAAGCACCACCTATTCCATGGGACGTAAACTTAACGGGTGAAACGTGGAAGTGTACTACACTTCTCTACTTACCTCTTCGAGGATTACACGCGTGATTTTACGTTATACAAATAAATATAGTGGCAAAAGAAGTTGGCAACATACCCTATTTAGCTGTGTACGTATGTAGTGCACGCTGAGAGCAAGGACGCCAAACCGGTCTGTCTATTTGCAAACACGTCACCATGCCTACATCAACTGACGCCAGTTCCTTCCTCGCAATATTTAATGTTCAGGACATGCTCATAGTATCTATCGAATCTCGTCGATAGTCACCTGTGAAAGTGCTTCCATCTAGACGATAGTGTTGCCAATGAAGCAACCCGAAGTAATAGGAGGAGAGTCAGAATATTATGCCACTACCCACATTAAAAGACGCTCAAATAGGTATGCTAGTGCAATATAAATCAAGCATCACAGATTGTAAGGGTTCATTCACGTCCACATATGTGTAGCTACGAGTAAATACTGTGTATATACTACTAAATACGAGTAAATACTACGAGTGTACATTTATTTGTGATTAAAGAAAAACAGATTAAATGAAAATTGGGTGTAATTTCGAATTCGTAAAATATGGTATGAAACTTTTAGGGCATATACGTATGCCCTAGTTGTTCATTTTTTGTCATATTGGAGGTGAATCTTTCGGCACATACATCGCAAATACAAGATATTCATTGAACATTTAGAATTCTCGAACGAGTTAAATGTATCGAAAACCCTGATATAATAAATAGCCTGATAGCCTAGTTGTTTTTACATATCGGCCTCAATACACAGTATTTGAACTTCCAACGCCTAAAACAGGTGACATAAAATATTGCTACGAAATGAACGCTTAATAATTGATTAAAATGTATACTACTTTAATCTATGTAAAGTAAGCCGATCCGTCTTCAGTCAAAGTGAACGGCCGTATAAATTTTGCTATCGACACTATATGTACTTAATGTAGGTTAAATATTATATGTAGATACAACACGGAAAAATTAATCTGGAAATATCTAGCGCCAATTTAATCTTGTTTCCTTCTTCGATATCACATGGAAACGAAGCCGTGCCATTTTTCTATTTGTCTGCTACATATTCATACTATGCAGCTTATGCTTTGTTAAAACATTCCTATAACACGACCATACTGCCGTCATGAATCAATCGGCGTCAGTTGTACTTGTGCATGGGCCGTATAATTATGAGATGTGTTACTGACGTTAGCTGGGGTTTTCCACACCTGTGATGTGGCTACACGTGGTGACGCCAGCCGTGACGTCACAAGGCCGTAGACTCGTGGGCGTCAAGGGTGTAGTTCATGCAGCACTTTTAGCGTTGACGCGACGTAAACGGTGCCATTTCGCGCGCTTCAGGCCGTGATCGTGACGTCACCGACGCGTTGTTTCTGCACTGACTCAGTAGTACCCCACAAAAGCTCATCATTATTTTCTGATATGACTTCACTGTAGCAAATCACTTCACACTATTGACATATTTTGCAACTGTGTTTTTTCTTCGAGAATCTCGATTAACTAATCTGTTTAATATTACTTGTTCAAGAATGATACTTCATTTGTAAATAGAACCTATGATTTATATTCAATTGTTTCAGAAATCAAGTGTCAAACGCACTCTTCTGCCTTTTCTTCCATATTTATACCTCTACTACTTATATTTCTATTCGGGAATCAAAAAAATGTGCGGTTTTGTTCTTCATCCTCGCAATATAACGTTGACTATTATGTATGTATGTCTATTCTTAGCGATGTTGCCAACAAACTGCAAAGACAAACTATAAATAGCGTTCATTGCGGATGAGACGGCAAATTATTATAAGTTTATTATTAGCAGTTATTTACTAACAATAAACTTTAACGTTGGCGACTTTCGTTCAAGATAATCTATATAATACATAATGTAATATATTGGGCTATAATATTAGATTTTATTATAGCTATACTATAATATATATCTTATGGTCATTATCGGCGCAATAATACCTATTACCTACTTGCGATACCGAGTTATATCTGTTCACATATTTTGACAACTTCAGGAACATGGATGTGACTACGTTAGCTATATGTGCGGTCATTCTAGTGTGATTATAAAAATATATTGCAACATATCATAATGCATATATGCCTCCTTATATTATAGTTATATGAAGACATTTATAAATTCGTGGCGCCTTTGAAGTCGTGGAAGATTAAAATTAATCTTACTGTATTAACAGGTTAGGTACAGTCGTAACTACTTATGTAAATATCTATGTAAATTAAAGGTACGGGCCGGACGAGATAGGAACAAGTTTAACAGACTTAATAATCTTAATATTGTTATTCAGACTATTAGTACTGATACGATCACTGGCGGCAGTCGCGGACGATGTCGCGCAGTCACCATCAAATTTAAACCCTCTGAACAATTACCTGGGCTCCCCTCTCCTTCCCCGCATACCTCGTCGAGGTCAGCCATTAATTATCCGGGATCTCCATGTCATTATTCGTCATTGACCTTTCGCTAAAAACCCCCATTTGTAACACTAAATATCGTTTGTTTCACTTAAATATTTTAAGTGTAGACTTGAAATTACCGGGACAAAATCATTTATCGTTCTATGAATAAAGCGTACGACTCCATTTTTGTGTACAGTTTTTTACGACTAATTTCATCATAGTCTATATATTGATATGTCTACATATAAAGCATTTAAGCTACTTAAATGTAAACAACACGTATATTTACTGATTCCGTCGAGATAGGTATCTACTTGTTTTATGGTGTTATTAGCAGCAAGAATCCTAATTTAACTTTCAGCATAAATTATTTATTTATATTTCAGCTTTCACAGCTTATTTGTAGATCAGTTTTATGAATATACAGCCTGCACCTTGTCACTCTACAGCCTTCGTATGTTTAATTGGTATATGAAAGTTACACTATGATGTGGGTAAAGTACAAGTGACAAGGATTTTTAAGAAAACCAAACAACTCGCCGATACATTTAACAAAACGAAAACAACTGGCTGACATATTGAACAATATAATAACAATTGGTTGACATATTGAATAAAACGAAAGCAAATCGCTGACATATTGAACAATATAATAAACATTGGTTGACATATTGAACAAAACGAAAACTACTGGTTGATAAGATAGGATTCAGGTTGACATACATTTATAATATACCTACTCAAGTCAACAATAACGATATAAAAATATAAACATAATTCTGGGTCCTTTATTATATCTTGTCTCGGTGGTGTGATTTTTGATAGCAGGTCACGCATGCTAATAACGTCAATGACCAATAGATGGCGTTAATACTTATAATCGGAATAAAGTTGTAAAGCAAAGCAGTGATTGGTATCGAAGAGTTGAAGATCGAGATCAATGCATGCTATTAGAGAGGCCTATTTCCAGCAGTGGCCGATGATCGACTGACAGACAGTGTGTGTGTGTGGAATAAAGTTTGTTTGCGTCTTGTTAAATTGTGCAGGTACCTAAATTGCATGCACTTGTCGCCATAGGTGCGAATGTGTCAATAAATCGGTTCCTGCGCGGCGCCGGGTTTCGACCGCATTTGCAATGTTAGCACAAAAACGTAATACACTAATGTAAACAGTAATCAAAACGAGAGCCGAACAGAAGGAAAATTATTAATTATTTTTGTGTAATCACAGAATTATTTAAACTATTATTTTAACGATAGATAAAATAATTAAAATATTTCGTTCAGCTATATCCGCCCTCATTGCGATAGATATCTATGAACAGTCACGAACAACTGACGTTCAGTTGACTCATCTGGCTAGTAACTCGAGCCAAACATACCAAAGATCTGGTATTTCACATTGCAATAAACGTACATTATGCTAAATAATGATTCTTTCTTTTGTTCAATTACGATGAAGAAAGAACGATGTCTATATCCGAAAATTGTTCCGAAACGGCCGAGTATTGTGGCAATGAGGACAAGTCTAGGTACTAGGTATCGTAGCTGGTATACTTCTAAGTGGTCTAACGATCTGTTTGCTGGTGCCTATTGACAGCATATCGCATGTGCAATAATTTGTAAGTTATTTTCACTAGTGAATGTTACAACGAGAACGATGCCCATGATATAAACGTTGAAAAATGTTTGGACTACTTGAATTATTGTGTAATGTGACATTTGTTTTACTTGTCGTGGTCTTCGAGCAACTCGGCGTTAAGTTCCACATGTCGCACTTGCGAAACCAGATACCAAATATCGATCAAGAGATTCCCTCGAGTGAGTTACCTGCCGCTGCTTTTTGTTCCAATCTATCGGTATACTGAGTATTATATGGGTGCTATATTTCTGTCAAAAAATATTGTCCCTGTATATATATCTGCGAAACTCATTTATTATGCTATGAGATATAAACTATAAAAACCTAACATCACGCCTGTAATCCCCGAGGGGGTAAGCAGAGGAGTGTACTACACTCCCACGTTTCACCAGTTGTGTTTAAGTCTCAAGGAAAAGGTGGTGAGCCTATTGCTACACCGGGAACAATTTTGGACTCCGAATGACTACTAGAAATTTTGAATTCGAAAAATCCAATGGTACCCGACCTAGGATTTGAACTCAGAACCTCCCGAATAGCATTCGCTCTTGCAACCACTCGACCAGCGAGGGAATCAAAAATATTTTTATATTTATTTGAATAGAATGGATCAACAAGACCCAATAACCACTGTTGTTTATGTACGTCCGTCGTGGCTAGCCTCTGTAGTTGTAATTAGTTCCAAAGATATACGGTTAATACGAGCCGTATAATGGACCTTTGGGTGTCATAAGTTTGACGTTATAAGGTTACCTTGTTGGTAAACAGGCGACTTTCGCCTACTAGAATTACTAGTAAACGCTTTCTGCATTGAATGGGTGCTGGACATTTGAAGTGTTACATCACTTCACACGTGTGGCTGCCACGCTGCAGGCTGCGACTTGAATATATCATTTGCAAATTGCCCATCAAACCTACATATCTGCATTGAGTGCTACTTGCACTATGTCTATTTTCTCATACAGCAGATATTAGAAATTGATTCTCAAGTTCATAATTACGATCCGATGTTCAATAAATAAATGAATAGTTCAAAGTAGTGATTGTTCGAGTTATCTGACGAGGTTAACTGAATACAATTGACGCGAGACGGGAAAAACGAAGTCACACGAGAAGGGTGACGTCACCGCAATACGATCATCACGGATTGTATTGCAGGTGCCGAGATATTAATCGTTGTTTGACGAGAAAAAATCATAATTTAATTGAACGTCTTCAGATTGTACCGTAATAATTTAATTGTTACATTACAAATATAAAGAAGAGATTGACGCCCAGGAAGCCCTGAACTACAGTGCTAAAAAAACATTTAGTATTGTCCTCCTAAGGACTATACGAAGAGAATTGGACAAAAACTAAATAAGTTATTTTAAATTTAAATAGTGAACGATATCGTGCTCTATTGTTGGCTAGCTGCAGCCAGGTTCTCCCTCCAGCTATTTGTTTATCGTCATCCCATCTAATCGAAGTATGTTCTATTGCACGTTACCCAATCTTACTTAGTTACTTGGTACATCGTTTACGTCAATGGTTATCGATTCTTCGGCAAATTTGCTCAGACCACTAGCACAGTTTGCTAATTCTTCGAGTTCCATTCATCCTTCTGAACGTAGCTCGCTTTTGAACTTATGGACTAGTTGCATTGAAAATATCTACGTTTCATGTCTGCAAAGTTTGTCCGAAGTTATCACGAATAGAAAACGTCCAATTCATGTGTCTAGGTGATGTTAAAAATAACAGTAAATACTGTGCTTCACTCAGTACATTTACATTGTTATTTCTAAGCTTTCAACTATTTAGTTTTTACCTCGAATCTATGTGTACGACGGATAATGGATACGTCGACGGATCAGCAACAAATGCAAACACGCTGCCAACATCCTGTTTGCACGACGCGGTTAGTGACCCCAATACAATCCACATATTTGATCTATCCGGTATCGGGTGTATTCCTAGAATTTGCAATTCCTCAAAGAACATCACCAGCTCGGCTGCTCCAACAATACTCCACTCCCGTATCCAGTTGTACACGCGAAGTTTTTAAATCTACGGCGCTATTCGAAACAGCCCAGTTTCACGTGAGTCGGTCTTTAAAATAGTACGTCTTCTTTGAAATCCTATCACGAAAATGAAAAATTTAGTTTTTCTAGTAATTTTGACTAGAAAACTAAAATCTTGATCTTAGTCATGTTTTCCCGAAATTCGCCTTAGGTCCTAGAATTGGAAACACTATTTGACACAGCGATGTCTTGGGCGCGGGCCCGACGAAGGCGTAAGTAATCGAATCGCGGCAATGAGTCACGTTGCCCACTCGCCGTGGGTTCCCCGGCGCATACGATATTAGCAAGATTACGTCCTACTCAAGGTCAGACACGTTGTTTGACATCATCGTGCCAAAGTGAAACCGATTATCTTTTAGAAACTATAGAACGTCTTCTGAAACCTTAGAATTTATAGTGTGAGGCCTTAAAAAACAATTTATTTTAGACCTTCAAGAACTTTTGTCGTATAAAAGTGAAATACTTGTCTACATCTCGATTCAAAAAATTGAAATAAAATAGGCACCAGAAACAGTCACTGCATTTGTATCGCTAAACGACAGTTATTTTGCGTCTCATTGTAAGACGCTGCGGAAAGGCGCGTTAAATTTTCAAGATTTAACATTTAATCTGCACGGAAACAAAATGTTATCGTTTTTAAAATGTAAGCATTAAGTGAGCGATTTTTTTAAATATTCCTCGTGGCCCTGTGTGGCGATACGCGACACCGGCCGCATCTGCCGCCCCCCGGCCTCGCTCCGATCACTGCTGCCACGGACAACGGATTACTTTCATGTGGTTCATTGAACATTGCCCTGGAATTATCAACAAGGCCATCATTTGCATTAGATTTGTCAAAATTCATCCCTCCTTAATTAAAAAAAGCCAAAAACTGGCCGTAGAGACGACGCTGTGTGGAATGGAATGTCTTTGACTAAATATATAATTGACTGGATAAAATGCGGGAATTATACAAATATTTCGCGAACTCGTCAAGTAGGCATTAGTCATGGTTATTTTATTGTTGTCATTGTATCGTTTTTGAGGTCTCCCACGCATATCCGGCGGGAATACTGGTCGCCCGAGTCCGAAAAGTCCTCTATATGCCGCGCATAATCTTCAGCTGACCTATTTGTAGCTCATAAACTATAACTGTATACAGGTCATGCGTATTCCGATTGTCGATTTGTCATTGCAATTCGTGAATCCGGTATACGATCCCTATAAAGCGTGATTTATGTGGGTTCGCCCAATTCTCGCGCCATCGTAAACTCGTGAATAGCGGAAATTAGGCCGGAGCCGGGACAGTGCGTTGTCTGTGTCGAAATGGGCAATGGCTCTGTTCGGAATAACTCATGCCTTTAGCAAGCCCTATAAATGTACTATTGAATCGCCCATATTTTTACTACTACTTTTCCTTATCGCCTATTGCAACAAAAATGATTGTACTAAGCTCGCGGGCTACTTTATGTGCGTGCGAGCCTAGTATAGAATGCGATGTACTCAATGAGAAAAAGTAAATTTGAAAATATTTAGCCGGATATTAAACACAAAATCAGCTGTTTACCTGCTAACTTAGTAGGTAAATAGTTTAGCAGAATTTTATAAATTGTAGAAACATCGTGACAATATTTTCTAGCAAGGTTAAACAGGTCGTTAATCAAATAATGGTCAAACATTGCAATTATGATATCATCTAATTACTACATGTGTTAGACGGAGGCGCGATCGGCCGATACCACGCCGCGTCAGGCACACTCGCCGTATCCAACCGTCCTGTGAATGTTATGTGCATGTGATCGTGACTACACCCAACTTTTAATTATTTAAACAAAAAATTACAAATGTCATTATTATTTGCATTATTTAATATTTGGTACGTATTTCTTCTATTGATAACACTTTGGACGAGTGTTAATTATCTATAAACATCTTAAACGTTTCTTTGATGGGTCATCACAACATCTATTTCAGAAAAGGTACTTTAAAGTTTAAAACAGTTATTAATGAAATGGACTAATATTGTGAAAAGATATGACGCTAAAACAAGGACGTTATTTGTTGCTGTAACGCCACTGTATCATCTTTTGCAACTGCGTAATTACATATATACCAGGTAATGTCTGTAATAACGTCTGCTACTTTCCATTTGGAGATATTGATCGTAATGGATTCCATGTGCGCGTACGATCCGCTACTGGGATTATTTCACCATCCCAACATTATTACAATCACTATTGTGAGCACCCACACTCGCGATTCAGAGATATGCATTTAATTTGCCGATGTAGGTAGATATTACGTGTTCTCGTTCAATATTCAGAAATTTCATTTGAATATGTTACGATGATATTCTCGATATTTCTCGAAGCGACTACGGCTCGGCTCGACATGTGTTGTGATCTGACGATATGAACTGGAACATCTGGCGAGGCCTCGCCGTTTGCTCTGTACTTACTTGTAACATTAGAACCAATGACCGGGTTTCGCCACTTGGACTTCCTGCTTTCTTCATGTTCTATAAATTCCCTCCAAAATAATGTCACAAGTCAGGAAGGCTTCAGAGTACGCGTTCTGCGATAGTATTAATAAAAACGTGAAATCCAATGGCACTGGTGGAGTTAGTCGAAGTTTATTATGTTCGCGAATCGCAACAGGTACGTACTTGACCTTCGGGCAATATCAATAACGTAACGAGATACGATACGCAGCGCTGGCGTGTCGGCGTGTCTACGGAAATAGATA
>DWMG01001092.1:0-16263 GCA_018244855.1 Elbella merops
TGTTGCTGTCTATCAGACCCCATCTGATCATGTTGTCCTTACTTCGGCCAACGCGGGTCCGCAGACGGTTTAGGGAACTATAACAACCAAATAGATATGACAGCAACCCTTAATGCCCCTGGGGAAAGAACCAAGCATAGGTAAAAGATTTAATGAGCTACGTGCAAATATACATTCATTGATCACTGTAAACAGACAATTTTTATGTCTTATGTGAGTCAACGTCAGCCAAAAGCAAAACCATTACTCAGTGTACCGGATACACTAGATCTATAAACATGATACACTATATCTTGTCTGTCATGTGTATTTATTTATTTATTAACGTTGCACCAACAAAGTGAACACATACAATTTCAAAATATAAAATATACTAGACATGCACTACATACAAACTACATGCACAAGAGCTAATTGATACAAATAAAATATTTTAAATTACAAATACCATTGACGAAACAAAATGTGAGTAAATAAATGTCAATAAATATATATATATCACTGAAAACATCCATAAATTAGTAAAAATTAATGATCTAATTAATTAGGTTAAAATAAAAGTAAACAATGTCCAATAGTAATGAATTTGATTTTCAATTAATTATGTTGAAATAACAATCGAGGATTGGAATTTAGTAGAGATAAAGGCAATAATAATACCTAATAATGCTATGATAACAGTAATAATATTAAAATGAAGAATAATAACAATATCACTACAAGACTTAGGAAATTAATCTTTTGAATTGTGAGGATGAGGGTGAGGATTATAAAACGGGCACAATATAGTTTGAACGAAGCTCATACGTACCACTTATGTGGCCCGTTATCAGTGAACTATAGCAGGGGATATACATAATAATTTGTATTGTGTCAACACGTTGGTAGTTTTACCCAAAGTTTTAGTTCCAACAGAAGAAAATAATTTTTGCTTATCAGCAGAAAATGAGACCTCGTCATTATTATAAAAATGTCTTTATTTTGATAAATTTTCATATATAACTAATGTTAAATTGTAATTATTATCAGATAAAAATTCAAAATTATTCAAGTTTCGAATATTCCATAATAGCGTTACCGAATCTTCTTTAGAATTACTTTTGACTGCTTTCCTTTGTTTTTAATTTATGTAGTTACGACTCTAATATCGTTCAGGAATTTTCTTGATTTGAATTATCTTCAGTTCCATAATCTTGCAACTCGTAACAATGTTGTCATCAAATAATAGATTATCTGGCAATATAAATATTTATAGAAATAGGGATAGAACATTCGTTCTACGCGTTAATTTTTTATTTATTGCTCTTCCGTAACATTCCGTTATTCTCTACAGATGTTTTTTATACTTTGTTAATCCACTCGTATTACTGTATTCAATACTGGGATAATTTGAGGATAATAGATCCATTAAGTTTTTCAAAAAATTTTCAAATATTCCTTCTGATCGTATTCCTTGTGGTGGTTTCCTAATTAGAAATATTAAGACTGTGGAATTCTTAGACAACATTAAACTATTACTAACACTTTTGAATTCTGAAGAACCGCACAGGACCACGAATATTATAGAAATTAGTTTTAAAAATACGACCATTTTTTTGCTTATACAATTGAAATCACTTCTATCAATGGCAACATTGTGAAATAAATTCAAATTTCACGGCTTGACTTTCAAACAATTATGATTAAAATACATTCTGAAAGTGATTATTCCTTACATAATCCGCCATGCTACAGCAGTTAACATAAAGTGTCCGTACCTATTCACAACGAAACCATATAGGTTAAACGAGCTTGTGAAGAAGAAAGAGACAATAACGCGCCAACAGTGCCATTTTCCAAAGTTAGAACTCGCGTCACTTATTTAATACAGGTACTTTTTAGGGTTGCCATAACATTAAAAATCTCCTGCCTACATGTAGAAAAAATAGAGGTGAAATATGTCGAGTCGGATAGACTAATGGATGTAGAAATGGATAAATTTATAATTTTAATGTTACAGGCGGCACCCATATATTGAAGATGACCTAAGTTATGCGTCCGGAAAAACAGACGACGACAATGTGTTCCATTCCTTGGCCTTCTGGATAAGGTGAAACCAGACCGTTTCGTTCTGGCCATAGGAATGTCTACCAATTAAGGATGGTCACCTGCGGCCGTGCGTGTAGATGTTCGGTGTAGGAAAGTAGCTGGGGGAATCAGTTCGTGTAGTTCCTGCGCGCACTCGCCAAAGTATATCCTGTAGAACATTGCCAGGCAAGCTATGCGACGACGGTGACTAAAGCTTTGCAGTCTAGTGGTGATCAGCATATCGTCGTCGCTAATACGCCTGGCACGCTTTTGGACCGAGTATAGAGCATCCAGCAAATACTGGGCAGCAAATATTTCACGGATTATTAAAAATATATAAAAAAAACGTAACATCACGCCTGTAATTCACGAAGACGTAGGCAGAGGAGTGTAGCACACTCCCACGTTTCAACAGTTACGTTTAAGTCCCATGGAATAGGCGGTGAGGCTGTTGCCATACACCGGGCACAGATCCAGACTCCGAGTCATTATTACAAATTCTAAATTAGAATTTGAACCGGGATTTGAACCCAGGACTTTCCGATCGGCAGTCGTGCTCGCAACCACTCGACCAACTAGGTAATCGAGGCAGATAAAATAAGAGAATTAATATAGCAAGTGAAGAACATGGTCGTATTTTCTTGGGCATAAAAACCAATTTCGATTTCGATTTCGAGAATACATAATTTGTTCAAGGATACTGTATAACTAAACAACTCGTTTGACGCGTAGATCCTGTAGTAATTGCTTGTAAATAGTATGCAGTTTTGGAGCTACCCATCGTTTTTCAACGGTGCATGTATTATAAGCATACAATTATTTCAAATTAATGAGCTTTATTTTCTGTAGGTATACAAGTACTTTTGTAGTTGGCATTAAAAGTGATAATTCAAAACAACAGTTTGGAACTAATTAGAGGTTATTAAGTGATTATTATTATTATTATTTATACAGGCAGATGCTGGATACGACAAGCCGAGGACCGGGCACAATAGCGCTCAATAGGGGAGGCCTATGTCCAGAAGTGGACTGAGAAAGGTGATGGCGATGATGACGAACTATAAATTTGGCTGCGCTGTCCCAGATATAAATAATTGAGAAAATAAAACTGCGCAATTAATTTATTATAAAACTTTTATTTTCATACAATTTCACATAAAATTATCGTATATTAAATCTACTAAAACTCTAATATTTTCATTGTTATCATACAAAATGTAATATTATAGTAGTTTCGTGTATTCCTTAATAGCCCGCCTGAATTTTCTAAATAATTCCTTTTGACTACTTTTGCTTGCTTTTAATACAGATCCCACTATAACATCGTTGAGGAGTTTTCGTGTCTCCTCGTCAATATTCGCCTTATCTTCAGTTCCGTAATCACGCAAGTCATAAATGTAGTCATCGAATAATTGATTTTCTCGCAAAGTAAATATTTCATTCATAGCATGTAAAAATTCTGTTCTGCGCGATAACCTTTTATCTAATTCTTCTCTGTAATTCCTAACTTCATTTTTCAGATCTTCGCGATACATTCTCGACAAATGTCTAACATGTTTCGCTAATCTTCGCGTGTGCTTATATTCCATATTTTCCAACTCTCGACTCAAAACACGACAGTACCTGGTAAGCTTGCGCTCCGGAAAAGTGGTGGATAGTAGGTCGAAAAAGTTCCTCAGAAATCTTTCGAAAATTCCCTCGGATCTTATTCCCTGGAGCGGTTTCATTTTCGGCAATATTAAGATGGCAGCACTGGGATTTTTGGGCTCAATGAATCCGCTAATACCGCTCAGTTCTGATGTTTTAAAAAGAACTACGAAATACATGATATAAATCAGTTTTAAAAATGTAATCATTTTATGTATACACACTTCCATTCGCTCATAGTAATGGCAATCACATGAGACAAAATTCTAATCTCACGGTTTGACTTTCAATTGTAACTAAAATAAATGCAGCGAGCTATCATTACGCAGATTATCCTGCATATATTCTACAACAGCTAACTTGAATTTAAGTAAAATGTCGCCTTTTACGTCCTCGTCTTGTTTTCTAATTGCGTAAAATACAATGTAATTGAATACTCTGTCCGTCCATTTATCTATATGTTTGATTCTTTTGGTGCCATACTTTTGAAGTTGATATCCATAGTCGTCCATTTGTCTCTCTAGATCAGCGGTGTATATAAGATTCAGTGTAGAGAAAAACGCATGTCTCCTTGGTTTGTTTTCTGTCACAGTATCAAGGAAGTTATTTATCGGTTCTTTGATTAATTCGCCTCTAAAAGCAGATAAGCTTCGCAATATTTTTGAGAATTTTTTAATTACTTTTCTCATTAAATATCCCTCACCGCGATGCCTGAGGCTGCCGCTGAGAATTTTCAAATATTTCGGAAGTCTTGAATGTGAAAAATTTTGCAATAATACTTTGCAGATGTTTACAACGAAATTATATAGAGGCCCCAAAGGGGCGTTAGAGTTGAAGTAAACTTCAGTTGTGGTGGTAAACACTGTTGACATCTTAGTGAAAAATACTGCGCTATCAAAAATTTCGCGTTCGTTAGACGTACTATCCTTACTGGTCATATTTCTCTCTTCCGTTTCTCGACTACTGTGCACGTTCATACAAATAATGATCACCAATAAACCACAAAACATTAACTTAAACATGTCGATAATCTTAAATTTAGAATTAGTCCAAGCATAAACAATAGCATTTAAACATCAACTTCAGTCTTCTCTCTGATATTTTTATTCCCGAACAACGTTCTGGATGCTTTTAATATCTGAAATGTAAGTGCAATATAGCTCATTTTACTAAAGTAGAATTCATTTTACTAAAATATATTATCAACTGTAACTATCATAAAGCAAAACATTAAATAACAAATTGTGTTGCAGAAACAAAAGCATGAAATTTCCTCAATTAAAAGTTCAATTTGAATCAAAGAATTTTTAACATTTATTATATGTTAATAATGTTAAAAATTATTGAGTTGCACAAGAATCAAACAAGTTACATTCGTATAAACGCTTATAAAGTCACGTGTACTTCGAATAGAGTTATGTGGCTGAACTGTACATAGGTATGTTTCAAAAACTTCAAATACATAACATTATGCCCGTATTTCCCCCAGGGAACGAGCAGAACGGTGTAATACATTCCCACGATTCATCCCTTATGGTATAGGTAGGTACGTTCCATCATGGACAGGGGGTGAGCTTACCATAAAACATATTGAATTCGATCAAAAATACCCAATCTTAAAAGTAATATTAAAAACGTTACCTGCCACACTACAAGTGTTACCACTGCGGCTAAAAATGACTGTTCTGTAGCTAGCAACACACATCCAAAGAGCATTGCATCGAATGTTGCCAGTGTCCATTCTTCACCCCACCTTAAACATTATGCTTATGAAAGTAATATATAACCAATAAACCTCATTTGACATTTAAATAGGCTATCAAAAGTCAATGCTTTATCTTAAATATTGTACACATTTAGCGTTCAGCGCGATGGCGCTCATTGGAGGAGGCCTATGTCCAGCAGTGGACTGAGATAGGCTGATTATGATGATGATTAGCGATCATTCAAAAACTGTTCAGCACCTTCTTTACAAAGCCTGCACTAATTGGACTGCCTTATTTTAAATTTTGGTAATTTTCAATAAAATATTTTTTACATAATATTTACCATGTCACAGCAAAACAAGATGGCGTCTTGTTATCAGGGTCGTACAACAGAGCGCTAGTGACCCCGCCTTCGCGAGCTGTCACTTCTATGTCAACCAGGCGCTCAATAATCGTTCGCTCACTACCCACCCAGTTTAAACCGTCTAACGCCTAATAAAGAGATGAAATAAATCAAAAAAATATTTCAATTTTACAGATTAAATTGAATTTTAAATTTATTAAATTTTAACATTCAGGAATTTAATGAACAAAAAGAAAATGTACCTTTTTTAGATTATTTTAATGTCATGTCAGGTTAAGGTTATAGAATCCAGAATACCCACCCTTTCGAAGAAAGCCGCTAAAAATCTAGTAAGAAGAATTCTGTTCGGTTCTGAACTACCTAAATTATCTGTAAGACATAAAATATATACTTTCACGTGTGCACATCTAAAAACAAACCATTCACAACTAACAAAGAGAATATTACTCACCGTAACCTGGAGTACATAATTTTTTATAGACGGCCCTGGAAACGTAAGTTAATTTTTTATCAACGATGTAATTGAGGTATAATAGTTAAAAATTCTGTTTACAGACCAATACAACAACATCGAAATTAGTATAGACATCGACTAGGTATTCACAAGGCCATCAGAGTTGTTTACCGTAGTTGTGGCACACAAACAACCCGACACATGGCTAGCGGACCCGTCGGCGACTTGGCATCCGGACAGTCGTTGTATCTGTAAATTATAAATAATTAGAGGAAGTAGTGATCAAACATATTTTAATTTTCTTACATACTCGTATATAAAAATGTTAGAATCTAGGCTATGGAATTTGGGTGGCCTTTTCCATAGCCTAGATATTTTTGTATGAAATGATAAAACGGACTTTTAGCTGGTTTTTATTAGGTATTATTTAAATCTTAAGAGTGATAATAATTAAGCCATCCTGTTTCAATATATTTGAAGCTTCAAATTTATCATCATCGCCCGTTTTGTTTTCAGTGATGGACGCAGGTCTCTTCTTAGGGCGCTTTCGATTTATACATTTGGAATCGTACGGTTACAGCACGGTTGTAAATCGTTTGCTTTGCCCTGCAACAGGACCGCTGTTGGACCGAGGCAATCTAACAAAAACGATTTAAATACAAACCGTACAAGACTACCGTGCGGTTTGCATTGTAGTGATGTCAACAGAAGTCTAGCCATGGATTCGGATGAAAACGCATTATTGTTTTGACCTCATAAAAAAATAAACAAGAATAATGCTCTCCAAGAGTCTGCCAAGGTTTTCTATAACTAGCAAATGCAATTTTTTATTAACTTTGCCTTAGCTAAAAAGAATATTCTACTAAGTTCATTTATTCCCTAAGAATTGAGTCCACACAGTCAGTTGATCTTCTATCAATATCGTTTATAAATTCTTCTGTGTTTATTAGGATTTATTTATTTGTTTGAATTAAAAATTGTTTATTGTTTTGAACTCACCGACCGTGCACGTAATGGGCGTACAGATCTTCTTGGAACACTAATATAGACAATCCGACTCCTCGACATATCTTTGGTAGCACGTCTGTAGCAGCTCCACATATCTTGTCATACGTATAACGTGTAATTAATACGATTATATAAGCACTCCACCACGCGATCTCAGCCACTGCCCATTTATATCCTCGACAG
Source organism: Elbella merops (assembly GCA_018244855.1). Taxonomy (NCBI): domain Eukaryota; kingdom Metazoa; phylum Arthropoda; class Insecta; order Lepidoptera; family Hesperiidae; genus Elbella; species Elbella merops. Next base: position 7,430 of record DWMG01001092.1, read on the forward strand.
CTTGGTAACAAAGACTGCCATGGACCAGTTAGCTGCAATTAGAAACGCATTAATTACTGCCTTTACTTTTTATTGCCGCGCACTCGGATCGCCTATCCGAACATATTCGTCCGTTTGACTGGGTGTACATACTTAAAAATGCCAAAACATTTTTTGTTTTTTTCTATAACCTGTTACAATGACTGACAGCTGTTAATAAATGTAATCGGTGAATAAATAAGAAACAATTATTTAAAAGAACAATGTGTCTTTTTTCAAACAAATTAAGTTTCTTGTATTATTTTTTTGTTTCAAACGCAAGTTAACTATTAGAAAATATGTCCTAAGCTACTTTTATCTATATTTTCTGTACCTTAATTAAACCTCATTGACTCTATCTTTATACAATCATGACATAGAGTAGATAGATAGAGTCAATTAAATCTCATTGACTCTATCTTTAGAGTAGATAGATAGAGTCAATTAAAGCTCATTGACTCTATCTTTATACAATCATGACATACACTTCACTGGCAATGTACAATAACCAAATACAAAACTTCACATTAATGCATACATATAAAAAAACGAGTGTCAATGTGATTGTGGCTCCGGGCGACGTCCGCCGTTTCGTCTGCATACCGATCCATTCCTTTGCCAACAGTGTTGCCCGCCACTGATTGGACTGTTCGAACGTCAACGGATCTGAAATTAGAGACCTCTAAGTAATGCGAGTCTATTAAGATTAAATAATTATCACTATTACTGTAAATAAGCAATCAAGTTTCGGACACTACATCGTAGGACTGAGTTAGTTGCAAATGTGCTAATTTTAAGCTGTTTTACAACATTACAAACAATGTTTGAAACTGAAAGCTGTCTCAAACTCTCAATGACAGGTTAACGCGGTCGAGCTAGTATACATACTAATAATAATAATTAGTTAATGAAGAATAACAGTAACCAAAATTATACAATATTTAAGGAACGTAGGTATTTTATTTCTAATCACACTATAACTATCATAATGTATGACTGTTATTCAAAACAGTTTCATTATTAAATACACGTAATAAACCACAAATTGTGCATATATTATCAAAAATACTTTCAAGATATTATTAAAAATACTTTCTACCTTTCAATGGCGGATTATATTCAGTCCAATCTATGAAATATACATCGTAGCGACACTGCCACCAATTTACCCACAACACCTTGAAGACCTGAAAGTAGCTTAAAAAAATAACTATACATTTAAAGCACCTTGTAATAAAAATCCCGCGCTTTTCTGTTACAAATTAATTTGAAACATATCAAGCAGCAACTCTATTATGTAATAATAACATATTCCCTACATAATATGGTTCATACACAAAACGGTAAGTATTTCAATTTATAAACGTAACATTCCGCCTATAATCCCCGAAAAAGTAGACAGAGGAGTATAGTACGGAATAGGTGGTGATCCTATTGCCATGTACTGGGCACAAATCCAGACAGTTTAGGTATAATGTACTGCATCAAAATTAAACTAGAAAGACAGAATCTCGTGGCGCCACAATAGTTGCTGTAAATTATAATATTATAATATTCCATTGGACTCTTACTAAACTAGACTAACCTTTAAAGAAACGACAGTGTATACGAAAGCTCGTATAACAGTCTCTTCAGGCATAGACAATGGTAGAGCAAAAGCGAGTGTACAGGCTTCGGCGGACAACGCGTGGACAGTGGAAAATAAAATCGCCTACAACAACGAAATAGCACATAACACAAACGAAAAACCTAAACATACTTAAATAAACAAAAAACTTAAAATAAAGACTTTTTATAAGACACTCTCGGAAATTCCGGAGTGATTCGACGCCCTTTAATTCTCCTACCGTACCTATCCCCAACCTAACCTATCCCCAATCTAACCTATGCCCAGTCTAATCTATCCCCAAACTAACCTATCCCCAACCTAACCTAACCTAACCTATCCCCAACCTAACCAATTCCCAACCTACCCTAACCAAACCTATCCGGAAAAAATGCATCTAAAATATAAAAACGCTTTTTATAGCTTAGCTGTTATAGATAAATATACCTCCTCGCGAACTTTAAATATATCTAACAAACCGCCCCCATACACCACGCGGCTCGTACGCCACTCACGCGAGCACCCCGCAGCCGCCTCTATTCTATGCGTGATGTTTCGTTTCGGGTAATTTTGAATCTATGATATCTTCTAAAGTATTTATTATAATGATGTACTGTAAAGTATAATTTCAATCTAGATGAAATGCCAAAGGTGACTATTGTATTTATTTTGATAGCGATTAATACCAAATTCCAGAAAAAACATTAACATTAACCCGATATATATTTATATTAATTAAATATATTCAAATGGTTACTGTGACTCAATCTTAAGAGATAAACATACATGTATCATCGCGGCCTTTATTATAGGTATTTTATAGGACAAACGAGCGGCGACCCTTTCGTAGAACAATGAAATTTCTGGAAAAACTAAAAACAATGGGAGAAAAAAGTAGCCTGTGTTCATTCCAAGACCCTCAATTATCTTTATATGAAATTTCATCACAATCGTTTCAGCGGTTTGGCCGTGATGGCGTCACAGACAGACAGAAGGAGAGAGTTACTTTCACTTTAATAATATTAATATGGATTATATGTATATTGATTGATTGCACTATCGTGCAAACGGTCAAATTTCTAGACGCTGTCGATCACAATCACTACGAGCAGATTACCTCGAAAATACCAGTGGTCGCAGTGGAAATATGGCGGCCATATAAGACGTCATGAAATTCCCTAGGGTACTGTGACAGTTAAGTTTGAAATTTGAAGTTTGAAATTTGAATTTGATTACTTTTATTGCACTGCTATATTATGTTGTTTTATTGGATTTTGGTGATCGGCTCATTGCGATAGGTATAGCGCTATCTACTTAGCCCTGGCCGTTGAAAGACAGCACGGTAGGCTGAGCGAGAAGCTGAGCTCTGAGATCCCGAATCTTACGCTTCTTGGGGAGGGTTACGCTTAGCAATAGAATGAGGCAGGCTGATGATGTCATTATTATTCTATAAAAGTTTTCATGCATAGTTGTTTTCTTGCGGAAAACGTTAAATCAATGAACAGTTGCGCAACATATAGTAATGTTTTAATTTAAATTAATTTAATATCAATATACGTACAAAATAAAACGCGTCAGCCAAAGATCCAGCCAGGAGTGGCACCACGGAGACATGCAAGCCACCTCTGCGAACTGCGCCTCGCCATTGCAGTAATGCATATAATATCGCTAACGTCCCGAATAAACCGCCGGTGATCTGTGTTAATACGAAGAATATATAATAAAACCAAATATAATATACGCTTGGTCAGAACACTAGCATTAATCGTGCTTGGTCAATTAATCTAGTGTTTAGCAACCCTTAATTCTAAGGATTCATTTCCAGCCCAAGACAAACGTATAACAGGCATAACTATTTGTTCTTTGTGTGTGTGTGTGTAAGTCGTGAATTTTTGTGAGTGAATAAAAAATTTGTGAGTGAGAAGATAATTTACCAATAACATACAATGGCAAAGTGATTTAACTCTCTACCTCTAAGCCACGTAGGATGCCGGCGTTTGGCATCTCATTCTCTACATTGAGTGTTGTCATCATCACATCGGACAGCGGTGATTTCGTCGCATATTGCAATGTCACTGATATTTGTAAACGTAATGCGCCGTAGTTGTGTTTATCACGTCTAGTGCTGAGAGGAAATCAAAAAAAAAATACTTTTTTTAACATTCTTTTTTCGTTTTTTTTAATGTGGTTCAAAAGTTACGTGATTTAATGGTTGAACTGCCTTTATAGGGTAAGCACATATACTTACAAATTACAAGGAATTAGGAGTTTGAAGTCAGGGAATTTCAAGTTAAAGAAAGCCCATAATACTTGACCCGACCCGAGGATCCAATCTAGCAACCTGTTCCGCAGACACGTTTACAGCCACGAGACAATCAGGCCGTTATTTCCACCAGTATTTTTTAACATATATTGTAGTATATTGTAAACTTACATTAGTTGTAAGCTTATAGTTCTTAAATACACAGTGTTGCTTATGTTGGCAACAGTAGAGAGAGAAGAATCCAAGGTAAAAAACTTCTGAAATTTCGCAGATGGCCATATCCCCTTCTGAAACAATATCCATTTAGACGAAAGTTAGTGTGTTAAATTTGCAATATAAATGCAGACTGAGCTATATTGACATCCAACGAATATCATTAGTCTTGAATAGAATATTAAAGGGCTATGATAATCCTTTAATAGTGTTGTGATGGGCAAAAATTTAGTCTCTCACTCCGGGGTTCTGGCTTCAAATCTTGACGCGAGCCTCTGTTTTTTTATTATGCAGATGCGTTTTTAGATTTTTTTTTTTTTTATAGAAATGTCACTTGCTGTCCCGCTAAAGAAAACGTCACTAGGAAACATGCACACTTCAATTGTTAATAATGTTTGTTAAGGCCGGTGAAGTGTATCAACCTGTACTGGGCCAGCGTGGCCGATTGACCTTAACTCTTCTCACTCTTAGAGAATACCCGTGTTCAAGAGTAGAATATTCGATGATGACCCATAAAATACATATTTTTAATATCCACAATCCATCCAGATAGGTAATACAAAAAGAAATTTAATATCACTGTTAACATTTCAAATCTTTATTTCCGAATCTTGCATTACCTGCACATAATAACCGGTTGGTTTCTGTATAACTAGTGGTATTGGTTTGAGATCGTCGCCACAGGACACATACAACTCATACACGTCGTTGGAATCCATTGCTGAATTAGACATATTAAATTCACAGTCGCGACTGTAATGTGAAACCAAATGTCATAATTAAATTAACAAATAATATATTATAACCAAGTTTAATTAACAATGAAAACAAATGACAATCAATTGTATGACAAAAAGCTGTAGATAGTCTAATGACAAATCATTGGAAACATCATCAGTGTTGTCATCATGTGTTTGGTTCAAATCATGGTCATCATTATCTCTGTATGCAAAATTTTATGATTAAGATTAAAATATCTCGTACTTTAATAATTAAACCAAAGTTATCGACATAGCCCAAAGGATTAGCAAGCTGAAATGGCAGTGGGCGGGACACATCTGTCGCAGACTCGATAGCCGCTGATGACAGGCTGATAATGTGTGTGTGGGCGTGTGTGTAATAATGAAGAAAAAAATGATGAAAAAACCCAGGCAGCAAATCTTCAAAGTTTTTTTCGTAACATCAGGCCTGTAATCCCCGAAGAGGTAGCCAGAGGAGTGTAGTACACTCCCACATTTCACCAGTTATGTTTAAGTCCCATGGAATAAGTGATAAACCTATTGCCATAGATCGGGCATAGATCCAGACTCCGAGTCACTACTAGAAATTCTAAATTTAAAAAATCTAATAGTACTCGACCGAGGATTTGAACCCAGGACCTCCCGATCGGCAGTTGAATAAATCTTAGAGCCCTCCATAATTTTATCTAACAGTGTAAAATTTAGCAACCAGCACATGTTAAGAGTGGCAAATTATAGATTTATCCTAGTCTCATAACAGATTAGTCAAGAATTTATTCCTTTAGTATAAGATTATTCATCATTCAGATATCCATCTATTTATTGCAGTATCGAGAATGTATAGCTGTAAAGTATGTATACGTAAGTACTTACGTCAAATCATTGTTTATTGTTATCATTATGTCGAAAGGCGGTAAGCAAGGAAATATTTTTTTTTCAACGTCGTTTAAAAATCTCACGCCTCCATTATGTGTGTGTACAGCCATTACTATGTGCAGTGTATGCTATAAAAAACAATGTTTTATTGTATATTTTTAATTATTAATCTGTCCAATTCTCAAGTATACGTAACTATTCGTAACTTTACGCCTGTAATCCCCAAAGAGGTACGCAGAGAAATGCAGAATACTCCCACGTTTCACCGGTTACGTCCCATTGAATAGGTGGTGAGCCTATTGCCATACACCGGGCACACATCCAGACTCCGAGTCACTATTAGAAATTCAAAATTAGAAAAATCCAATAGTACCCGACCCCGGATTTGAACCAAGGACCTCCCGTTCGGCAGTCGCGCTTGCAACCACTCGACCAACGAGGCAGTCAATAATTCTCAATTAGATTTAATAATACATTACTCTCATTAGGCTATTAATGGCCTTGTTATATTTAGACGAAGGAAATTATTTTTTTTTTAATCACTTTCTCATTATATTTGATCTGCCTCACCTATACAGTCGGCAACACAGATATTTATGACACTTCTGTCACATGTCTTTCATTTCCTCTCATAAGAAGCTAAAATATTACCTGTCCGTCGACTAAATCAATTTCTTGAGATATTTTATTGTTCTCTGTAGAAGACAAAGCCAATTGAGGTAAGCCTGTAAAAATATATTTTAACTTTAAAATAAAAAACCCACGCACAAGTCGACCAAAATAATTTTAATAATAATTTTTAAATATTTCCATCATATAAATTATTATGTCTATTTATATAGACAAAAATCTTTGTTACATAGATATTATACTTGTGCATTTACTTTTATGTACCTTTATGTGATACAAGGTTGGATTGCAACCACAACCTGCAGGGTCCAGCGGCGTCAGTACTGTAGAAATGTCTGACGCACAACCGAGCCAATGTTCGGCATGCCCTTAAATCGTACTTCTAAAATGAAAACCTTTGGTCAATAAGTACGTTTTGCACCTGGTATGATGAATACCATAGCTATGTACTTCGTATATAAAGGGCGGAATATTGCAATATAACTTTAACTATTAACAATGGATTTACGCAAAGTTACGACTAAGTCAATTATCTCCAATCAATGACAAAAAAAAATCCATAGAAATTATATAGAACATTGATACACAGAAACGGTAATCAAGCTTTGTTTTGATAACTCGATTTATAACGAAAATAGGTTACAGAGCATTTTATTCTCTCGTTTTCTCCGAGCTCCTTTAGAACAGTAACGAATTTAAAACGAAATAAAAAAAAACTTACATCACGCCTGTGATCCCGGAAGGGGTAGGCAGAGAAGTGTAGTACAATCCACGTTTAAAACGAAATAAAAACTGGATAACAACCATGGGTATATTACTGATATACATACGTATATAATTTATGTACGTTGATTTGTTTGCATATATAAGAAGCTCATTTGGGTTGTAAGTGATCAAAATTTATTTTTCTCATTTTTTAATATCGTTAATTGCATGGCTGCTAGACATAGGCTCTTCAAATGCACGCTGTTGAGCTTAATTACTGTTAATTTACTCGTTTAATTGATTCGTCTAATTTATTCGTTATTTTTACTAATTGTTAAATTCTGTTTTCATCTCTCTCATCTACATTGTTCGGTTTTACATACGCTTTGTTCTTAACATAATAATCTAGTGTAATTTCAACATCAAATAACACATAACATTACGCCTGTAATCCCCTAGGGGGTAAGCAGCGGTGTAAAATACTTCAACGTTTCACCGGTTATGTATACGTTCCACTATGGAATAGGTGGCAAGTCTAACATAGAATATAACTGTTGTCATATAAAAAACACACACAATGCATAAATACTCCTGCTTGACGATCTCCAAAAGGACCGATGGATGGAGCGTGGTCTCCGCATACTTCGGTCTGTCGTTCACGTATCTCTTCGGCACGCAGATCCCGCGCACTACTATCTCGTTCCTAGTACAGGTGCACGCTTCGCATTTCACACACTTGTTGCCTTGAGCCCTGTAGCCTCTCGAGCATTTCACACAGAGCACTTCCTTTAATGGGGATCCGTCGAACCCTTGCGTCACTTGGAAATAAAAATATTCTTGACTTCATGTTCACACACTACCAAACCTGCGTTCTGTATAAGTCAATAATTTTTAAAACAATTGACGATCTCATTATAGATTGTGTTATTACTTATTACTTACATAAACTTGAAATTTGAGGTGTTGAATTGTTTTTGATAAAATCAAAATCGGCCATTTAATAAAGATTCGAAGATTAGGATATATGATTGATTCGCATTCAAAAGAATATAATTGAATAAGAATATAATTATAATTGTTGAGCATTCAAAAGAAAACTTAAAATAAACAACCATGATAAACTATTCTTTTATTTATTTATTTATTTATTTATTCTTTTGTAACACCTGATGCTAAAGGATACAAGGGCGTACTTAATGCCTTATGGCATTCTCTTCAAGTCAACCCTAATTAGGTAATTCTTTAATATAGATAGTTAACTATATTAAAGAATTAGGTACCTAACTAGATAGCTAACTCAATATTGTAAAACTGCACCACTTTGATAGCATAGGATATAAGGCATTTGAATCACAATTATATTTAAGAATAAATACCAGATATATAATCATGAGGACACTTTCTGCAGGAGATTCTCCCAGCGGTGTGTTGGCATCGCCTTGGCACGCACGCTTTACCATCCTCCGATACAGTCTCCGTTGCATTACAGGCCTTACAGCGTGCTATTCCAGCCGGTACACTTTGCTCTTGGCAACTACATGCGAAGCCTGATACAACGGTTTCGGAGAAATTAAAAAAAAAACAATAATATGAGTCGCTATGAAATTAAAAAAAATTACGGATATCAACGTAATGAAATAACGTCGTTATCTATGGATGTCTATGGTTTCTCATTTAAAACAAGATGGCGTCGTCAATACGTTAGGGTCTGCAGCTTTACCATAATGATGATGTTTTGACCTTAATTAGAATAAATAAGTGTTAGTACTAAAACCATGGGTTT
>DWMG01001093.1:0-16252 GCA_018244855.1 Elbella merops
CCTATGCGATGCTATAATATATATTATAGCGCCGTCTGTGACGACCTTAAAGCGCTTATCGCAAGAGCGTCTAAGTGCGAGTTGTATAATGTGGAGATTTGTCGATGGAGGTAAACACGCCGTAAAGTTGTAATAGAGTGTCGTTACAAGGTATAGCGTGTACCAGATTGCGAGATAGGCGATACGTTATCGTATCGCGTACGAAAATGTTCTTTATCAGCGCACTCGTTCTATGTACGGACGGACAGGACTTGCGGTACAGTCGCGAATACTGTAAAGATATTTAGAAATTGGCTTGTACTGTTGTCACTAGATAATTATTTTTGTGTTTTTGCTAATATCATCATCAACATCAACATGACTTTTACATCGTTCTAATGGTGGACAAACTCATCTTAGAGAAGACTAACGCCATGGTCTTATGTGTGTTCTAGAAGCAGGAAATACGTATTTAGGTTGATCATGTGCGTTTGATTAGAAGTTGCTACGCTTGGAACCCGAGCTAACACGTTTATCTCACTGACTTTGTCCTTTCTCTACATTCTCTATAGCTACAGCAGTAGATGCGGCAGTGATGCTTCTGCTATTAAAATCTATACGTTTAGAAATGTTTAATATTATTAGAAACTTGGTGTGTTTTATGTATGCGAAAAATTGCTTAATGTATTTAAGTAGAGTCGTGTTCAAGTGTACCGGGGGATGGTCCGTTCGGTTATCAGTTACACATGTAGAGTCGACGCTATCGGTGATCGATGACGGCCGTTTAATTACGGACGCCTTATCCGCATGATTTATTGATATTGCCTACCACCACTGATAGCATATCGCAGCCGAATTTGTAACAATGTGAACACAACTTGTTACCTACGCTCGTGATTATATCGTCAGATTTTTCACTTTATGATCTTACATAACAAAATGCAAGAGTAAGTGAATTTACGTCAATGACATTTCCATATAAGGAATGTTGTACGTTAATCATTTTACCGGATTTGATCGGGTTTATTCAGAGATAGGCGAATTAAAAAGATTATATAATAATGTAGAGTTGCGAACCATCATTACTATGACGGACGGCGCGGCTGAGGGAGAAAAGGCATGGTTGCAATATCAAACGCTCCACCCAAATAGGGAAATGAAGGCTAATCACACCAAATGGGGCAAAATAAGCTGTCATTCCTAACAGTATAACCTTCTTAAACAGTGAGTTATATATGCAAAATACGATAATATTATTAATATATCAGAACTATGATTACAGTTAGTGGCTTCTGTGTATAAACGAATCGTGTTACGTATTGGCAAATGAATGAACAACGGTTCGTTTACATGTTTAACATAATAGTGTGTTAAGCGTCATAAAGATGTTCGCGAGCGGTGCTGGCGTAACGAGCTGGGGGCAATCTGACGAGATGTTTGTTTTGTATGGCTTGGCAGGCGTCTATTATCTATTAGTCATTAAGTTTATTATAGTGCAGTCCGATTTATAAACACGCATTGTTCCTAACTCCCAACACGTGTTACGGTATTTAACGAGCACTTAGCTATGGGTTACGTCGTGTTACAAATACATATTATGTAAACAGCGTCGTCATGTGACGTGGAGGTTATATCGAAAGTGCTATTGCAAAGGCGGTGTGCAAGTTTCCGCTGTCGTTAATGCACTTGCTAAGGTAAGTTGTCGTTACACCTGGACTCAGCTAAGTGATCACTTACCACCAGGCTTGATGAGTAGGTATGATCGATGTGATAATGGATCATTATTTAACATTTGTGGATGCAATTGTCTAAGAGGTGCAGGATGGCCATTTATAAAATTCCCTTTAGTTTTGTTCACTAGTACCTAATTCGCTATGTTATCCTGTAACAATTACAAGAAAGTTGGTATTTTGTGAAAATTAGTCTACTTTACGGTAGAAACACTGAGTCAAACCTTGTGCGTCGAATACAAACAAGGATTATTGCAACTATAAGTAATTCAACGATCCAGCGAAGACGCTTCTGTAACGTTTCAAATCACAAATCCCAAATAACTGTTACATGTAAAATGCGTTAAGTGGACACGTATCTTGATACATGTATCGTTGTGCGATCTGAGAGCCTCGTTCATCGGCGCTGGGAGCTTCCTTACTCCGACTCAGATTAGGAGCCCGAACCGCGCGCGCGGGGTTAAGTGGACTAAACCCAGCTCGAGTGCCTACATTACTTGCAAGTAATCACTCAATAAGATTACTGTGCACATGTTGCACTGCACAGTTAAATTGATTATAGTTTGATTAATGTCTTGGCAATTATACAGTGACGGCACAATCACGTCAATTGAATTTGATTAGTCGAATGCCATCGGTTACTTTGTGGAAAGTAGTTAATTTAATTGTATTTACTTATTTAGCATTATTTTGGGATTATTACCAAATACACAAGATTTTAAAAACATTGATTTCTCCAAGTCTGATCAACATTAAATAACATTTTGAACCGTTCTCGGTGAACATGAAAGACAACAGGCAACTACGAATGATCAACCCAAAACATGTTCGAGTTCGAATGCAATCATAATAATAATCTATGAGCGAAAGTGGACACCGAGTCCCGGATTGCTCAATAAATAATTCGAATCCATTACTACTTGGACGGAGTCCGACTGAATTTGGGGAGTGAGTTATAAATTAAGCAGGTGATCGGATCGGCGGACGATAAAAAAGTTTAAAAATTCAATAACAGCGCGCTGGTGGACCGGGGCTGGCGGGGACTATGGGTGGGCTGCGGGCAAGCGGTGCATGTATAAATAATTTGATGGACGACGCTTGCGACGGTAGCCCAGCGGGCGAGCCTCTCGTTAATATTGTTAATGGCGCGCCCGAAGACAGGGGACGGAGGCGACGCGCTCCGCGGAGCCGTCGCCGCGCGTGTGACGATGCTTGGCTGTTGTAGAATACATGTAACGAGGGAAATAGTTGTTAAACTTGCCCTGCAATTGTATTGAGCTAACTTGTACGTGTATCGGTACGTCGTATTATAATAATTTTCTATGTGGTAATGAAAATTATTTAAAATGGACAAAAAAATTTTAAAAATGGTCTTTTAGATTTTGGTAACGAGTAAAAATCATAATAGGTATTCATTTAAGAATAAGCTTTTTTTTCGAAATCAAAGACATATAGGTACTTTAACTTTCTTTATAATATATGTATATGGATTCTGGTTGCCAACTCCGTAAGAAACCTGGTGACAATCCCATATTAATAATAATAATAATAAATAGTCAGTCAATAATATTTACTATTACTGTTTTGATTAAGCCATTAGAACACGTTTTTACAACTTGTAGTAGGTACATTTATATATATATAATAGCTTCGATCGATTGGAGTTGAAAGTAAAATCACAATGTGGAAAGCGTGGGTTACAATGGCATGCTTTCCATTCCATCAATTGAGTTTCAATTACCGCCGCGCGATTGCCAATGTTCGGTGCACCACTCTGTATTTACAGAGACGTGTTATTTCTGTACCAATGCTGATATTACTTGGAAAGTGTATGAAAGGAATAATTGCCTTATTGGTCTAGTGGTTGTAAGTGGGTCTGCTGACCAAGAGGCCCCGGGTTCGATCCCGAGTCGGACAAAATATTATTGGGGTTTTCTTAGTTGAAATTCGCAGTGGTACTACCATTGCGAATCTGCACAGGTTCTGGAGTAACATAACCGGTGTTAAGTGGGAGTACTAAACTAAACTACTTTAGAGCAAATACAGGCGTGATGTTATTTTAAGTGTATGGAATAATTTATTGGCTTAGCGGTTAGAGAACTTGCCTTCTGGGATAGATATTATGTTTTCGATTCCCACTTAACACAAACCATTGCATTTATTTTTACGAGTGTTTGTTCTATGTCTAGGTGTAACATTGTTTATCTATTTCGAAATTTATATACTATATGAATGTGTATGAAAATTTATATACTATTTATATATTTATCGGTTGTTTAACTATCATAGTGCAGGCGGGCGCTGCTTACTGTTGGGTTTAATTAATGTGTGAATTATTCTAAGATTATGCTGCGATTGTATAGTCTGGATACACTCCAATTACCATTTAGTACTGGTATTACATCGATTTAAGTATATCTTTGGTGGAACTATCGGCGAATGTCTTCGTACGTTGACAGTTGTTTCAGGTTGTTTTTATGTGAGCTAACACATAAATGTTGTCGAAATAGATATAGTATAGATACGATAAATGTTGTTTATCACAGATAATAATTTGTATATCTATGAAATTGATTAAAGTTATGTAACGTACCTATACATAATCAATTAAAGTTCATTTTCTAAATAAATCAAATCCTGGTTTAAAGTAAATATTGTTTAGTAAAGGCAAATTGTATTGAACGTAACCACGTCAATTAAGGTTATATGCATATAATAAAAAAGTCACAGCTTCTACGGAGCCAATTCGTAAAAAAAAATTCTTTATTTATGGCGTAGCACAAAAATACCTTTGAGGATGTGAACACTTTTTAAACTCGCATCAAAGTTAACAAGCTTTTTCATGGCTTTTGTGAATGAGGGGCTCGGGAGTTGAAATTCAGGGCCCCATTCTGGCCACTACTGGAATTTCGGTCAGTTTACGAAGTAGGTAATTGAAAACGTAAAAAACGCGTGAAAATTTAAGCGAGCTTCATGTTCACGGTTAAGAGAAGTGTTTAATATTTATTCATCAAATGTTATGGTCCTATATTTTGAAGCTCTTTGACCAGGTCGAACTGGTCTCTTTTATCCTTTAATAATTTTCCATTAGAATTACAAAGCAAGGCGAATAGTACATAATTATAAAGTCAAATTAGCGTGCAATTATTCCCAATTGATTCACAAAGAAATGTTTGAATGTTAATAACCCGCTGTCGCTGCGGAAGGTATTTCAGACCGTGAGCAACCGGCGCAAGAACTCGAATAAAAAAAAAAAAATCACAACTCTTTTCATCCTAGTATCTTGGAACCTTGGCTCGCACATTAAAATAATGAATTTTACCCTAGTGACACAATTTCAGGAACGTCCGGAAATTTTGGAATGCGATACGCATTATGTTGGAGCATTAAGCTATGCAGAGCGGTGTCCATGAAAAATGTATGCGCGCACAAATGAGTAAATGGGCGCGGAACAAGAAACACATTGTTAGAACAGTGCGTCCGGACTGGCTAGGGTTGCGTCGGACTGTCGGTCGTCCTCGAATATTTTATACACACGTAGCTTAATAAATAGAGATTGATATAAACCTTGAGTTAATAAATGAAAGAAAGAAAAAACAGTCTCCGCAGCGACATCGCTGCAATCGGCGAAGATGAAGAAATACTTCGTGCATGTCTGAAATTAGCCGGGTCATCCGGTTATGCCGGCAAATATATAATCATGTGTATGAACTGACGCGACATTTAATAGTAAGAAAGAAATTATTGCAATGTCAAAAAACGAAAAATAATATTAGCATTAAACGACTAAAACGTGCCTTCTTGTGAAAATAACAATCTAATAATAGAGATATTTAATAAATTATTTAAAAAAGAGAACATATTACATTAAAATCTTAAAAGGAATATACAATTTAAAAAATAGTATGAGAGATCTGTTTATTTATATAATAGTAAGTCCGATATACCAACGTTACCTTGGTTAACCAAATGAGCAATCTGTACAAAATTATATAATTATAAGGTTTACAACACAAAGGCAATTGTAATAGAATATTATATAAAAACAACAGTAGCAACTGAAGATGAATGAAAATGTCGCCAGCCCTGAACGAGCCACTGTTTGCGGTGGCGTACGTCGAACCCGCCTTTATATCCGTCCAAATGGGTACTAATTACATTAAATGCGTTTTACCTGTAATTAGGAGGTGTTGGATAATATGAAGCAGTGTTTAACGGTTTCCACAGCCCATGGGATTGTTTACACGCCGCACCAGACTGCTTTATGAGATGTTTCCATACAACACCCACGCGGTCGAGTGATTAAGTAAACAGTATACGAATGATTAGGTGCTCAGCTATCCCATCTCTCATTATAACTCTGTTTATCGATTACATCGTATACTTACGTATGTATTCACCTAAAAACCTAATATTCACTTAACTGCTAAATTATTAGTATCAATACGCAAATAAATATGATTCTTATAGAACAAATTATGAAAAAAAATCTGTTTCAAACCAAAACGATAAACCTTGTAATAAGTTCTGATCGTACCCTCCAATGTACTGAAGATTTAAATCAAATATTATTCACAAATGCATAAACAAAAACTTACAGTAATTAAGTAGAATATGGTAAGGTGTTATAGATAGAAATTATAGATCTGTAGACCTTGAATTTTTTTATACTCAATAGACACCGTAGACTCGGAATAGATCGTACATGCACTGTGCATTCGTCCTCCATAAAAATCTCGTATCGATGTTAGCCCACGAAAAGCTCACTTTGATGTTCACTAAAGTTGCAACGATGATGTTTGTATCGCGCCCGCGAGCAGATTACATGGGATTGACTAATGTTTTGTTGTGTTTCTATAGCGAAATAAAGTTTCCACTAATAATCGATAACTCGTTCCGCGTGTTTATCATAAAGCACTCTTACCGTTTATTTTAATTGGCGTAAAATGTTTAAAGTTTGTGAATTGGGTGAATTAGTACGTGATTAACAAAACAAACACTAGCCAGTGTTTTGTGAAAAGTACATGTATACATTTCGTTTAAAGCGATATGGGACATTGAATTATTGTCGTTTTGTGTGAGCGCGTGTGGCAAACGACCCTATATATAACGGCTGTGACACTTTAAGACGCTGTTATGCATTAAGACAATGACATGTAGTTATTAGTTTTTTTTATATCTTTGATATTTTATTAATGCATAAGTTACGTAAGCGTGATATTTATATTCTTATTTTAAATTAAAACATACATATATTTAAGTTTTTCTTTTAACTTAAAGTTTTTTTACTATTACGTAGTTTTCTCTACTTTCTTTTGCTGTATCTAATTTTGAATTAAGCTTGTCATATATCTTGGTGACCGCCGCATTTCTTGCGCTTGCAGGATTTGTATGTCTATGGTTCCAGGTATAAGTTACAGATGTATTGCAGTCACTTCTAAAATCTAATCTCAGCTCACTTCGAGCTCCTCAAAGATCCAAACACAATAGGTAAATTTACACACTAAAGTATTGTGGTAGAATTTGTTGGGCGGGCCCAACGGGCCCAACCCGTGGACCACCATTAAGCGAGGTAAACGACCCCATAATTAACTTCGCTGACATTTTAAGACGTTACGCACTGTAAAACACATTGTTAGTTTAGTTATGAAGATAAATTTAAAACAAACATATGTTACCGAGAGTGGTGCCCGCTTCAATGGATTCGCGAACAGTCGAGAGGGCAAGTTAATGTTTCGCTGCGGATTCCACGAGTTGCGTTGGTATTCTTGGGACTTCGTGGCTCTTAGCAACTTTGAGTTACGCGCCTTCCAAACGTGACCAGTTTTTGTTAGCGTGTACTTCCATTATTTTGTAATCTACCCTCATAAGTAATCGATTTTTAAAAGATTATATCTTAGAAAATAATAATCTATCGAGAACAGATATATTTGAAAATACAAACATTATCGTTTAGTCGTTATCAATTCTATAAAGGTTGAAGGTCATTATGAAGATCATTAAAGCGTTCAGTCTTTTCCCAGAATTATCTTCCACTCTCATAGCGAGTAATATTCTTTAATATAAATGCATCAACTTAGTATGTAGATATGTCATAGATATGTCACAGATATGTCGCAGATATGTGTCTGGATTCGAACCCACAACTATCAGGCTTACAACTTACTTCTCGTACAGTTCTCAATGTTCCCTATATTAGTTAATGTAACAGTCGGAAAGTAAACAACCATATAAATAGCATTTTTATTGCTACGCAATAACTAAATTGAATAGGGCTTATATTTTTATAGACTACATATCGCAATAAATTAACCGCGCGTAATATTTATGTAGCATTACTGTATAATCTATTCTGTTGCGGTGGCGCTTTTTTTTCTATGGGACTAGCAGATGGTTATTAAGCTCGCTATACAATAACTGGGAATTCAAATCTGAAGTTAGGAATAGATAGATACGATGCCCACCCTGACGATTAAGTTGTATTTAGTGTGCACGTGCCTTTATCTAGTTTCCTATTTCAAATAAAATATTTTTTTTATTTATCATTCCACTGTTGGAATATGGGTCTCCTCTTATATTGAGAGGGTTAGGGGCATAGTCTGCAACGCTGGCCGAGTGCGGGATGGCAGTCAATTCGCAGCAGCTAAAATATCTTAGACGAATGTTTCTTAATTTAACTGCCTACATAAAAATATGATTGATATTCATAGTACGTCGTGTAGGCATGTGGATATGTTTCATTGGCGCGCATGTATTTATATGATAATGTTATTGCAATAGTTTGTATGTAATTTGGCTATATTTTAGTAGCTTTAGTTCGGCTTTGTTTATTATTCTGGCGGCCGCCAATTTACCGTTGCTCTCGTTACATGCAATTTGAATCGGGATAGATAGGGATCTCTGGGAAGTACCAACTTTATTATGTTATTTGAATCGTATACGTTGTTAGACTATGAAACGGTGCTTCGAAGAGTTTTAATTTGATAATAGAAAAAGTATTATAAAATAAGTTATGGCTACTGCTTTTAGGAATATGAGTTAATATAGTATATAATGATTAGATGACGTTATTTGACTCTATCAATATAAAAGCAAACGGATCTTCAATTATATCTGTTTGTTTTCTCAATACAGTACCATCATAGCATTAAACAGCATTCGTAATTTTAAGCAGCATTGTAAAACGTTTAGCATTTATAATCCAATTTATTTCTATGGACTGGGGCACTCCGCTTGAGAACGGGTATAAAGGAAGAGGTAGCAGTGTCATTGATAACTGGATTAATTACAGAAACCATTCACTGGAAACTGTATTCAGATTGAGGTATTCACGTGCGGTGCGGCGGGCTCGGTGACGCTCGCGTTGGGTCTTCACCGTACCTGTTTAGGCACTCGACATTCCGCTTGATGTCCGTAGTGGCCTGTTATCGTACTACTACTCGAGTATGGGCCAACCACCATTGGACTTATTTGCATAACAGTCACTTGTTTTCAATAGCTAATCGTGGATTAAGCTTCCTTTGGAGTGTTAGGTTCGGTGTATGTATCTTTTAGTTATTCATTGTAGCGTTAAAGAGTTGTTTCCGGGCAGGGAACACTAATATAAATCCTTTGCTATTAGAGATGTTCACAGCCCAAGGTTACTTACTAAAAGGTGGGCCGTCTACCTGCTTCGATAGCCTTTAGAATATAAAAAAAATGGCATTCAATTTTTACCGTGGTCCTAATATTCATTGTAAGCATTTTTACATTTTACTACTGGGCACCGTAAGACTGGAGAATACTCTACCACGTCGTCCCAGTTAGGGTGGACGGAGTCCTAAGATATTACTCAGTTGTTAAGTGAACATAGCTCCCCTACGAGCCAGTATTGGCAGGAAGACGTTTACGGAAAGTGGCAGTAATCGCCCAGTGACTCAAGGAGCGCTATTTTAGACTTGCTAATGAGAGAGCGCATTGGTTCTCGCCGTTTCAGCCCTACGATTAGCTTGTGCATGTAAAGCTGACTTGTACACTGGTAAGTAACATTTTCTCTTAAGCTTTAATTTTCAGTTAATTTAATTTAAGCACATAGTGTATTAAGACTAGGACACTTAGATTACCGCTCCAGCTTTTCAATTTGTTTCGGATTTGATTTCCTGATCGGATATATGTAACATATATGTGATAAATTTAGGCATCCGTTTTAGGTCTAAATTTATGTGTATGTGAATACTGTATGTGAATACTGTATGTGAATACTGTATGTGAATACTGTATGGTATGTGTATGTGAATACTGTGACTGTGATTTTTTTTTATTGACAAGATAAGGCAAACGTCCTTTTTAATTAATTCACTAATTATATACTTACATTGAGTGTCATTGTTACATTTATTTTCTTCATTTCTTTCTTAACAAAATTCTTTTACACCCATTAAAGATAAATTTCTTATCTCTTTGGACGTTCACTATGTTTCATTAATTAATGTATATAGAATATGCGTCATGCAGGGTTTACCCAATTTTTTGCAGTTTGTACTGATATCATATTGGTTAGGAACTTTCTACCGATGAGCTGGAGGTGGAAGGTTAAATTTCCGCCCAGGACCAACACATGTGGGGAAATCGTTGCCACGACTCTCGGCAAAGCAGGCAGGTACACTAACAACTAGATCAACGGTTAATTAAAGTATATGTCTATGAAATGTTTATGAACCGTTAAACAGGGTGGACATATCTATATCTCGTATCTTAGAATCAAATCGTCGTTTTTGAGTTATCCCAAGTATTAACCAAATTACTATATATTGTTACATTATTGTTAGATTAATGCTGGATTCATTTCAACAACCAGTGGACACTATATACAAAAATTAACTGTAGTATATTTTTAATAGTAACATCTCACATCAACTATTTACATTGACAATTTGTTCACATTGCTCAAAATTCACAAGTAATTAATTTTAGTAAATTTGTAGAACTTAAATGAGTTATGCAGTCGCGTCATACAACATTTGATGTCTATGAAATTACAAAGATGTTTTAACAAACGTACGTGTCCATTTCACGTTCACGTGCACTGTACACAATGAATAGTTGCTTAAAATGAAAAAGTTAAAAAAGTTGACAGATAGAGTAGTATTCGTAAATATATAAAGAGATATAAAGTTAGTTATATATATGCTAATCCGCCCTCCGCTCAGGTGGCAAGTGCGTTGCCTCCGAGCGCTCAGGGGCGACGTCCTGCCGCAGACGAATTTATTTTCTTTTCTCATAACGTGTGTTGCAGCCACAACTTATTATTATGTTTCAATCTTTAAAAACACACGGGACATTAACTACACTATGTTATATTGCATTTCTTACATTTGTGCTCATTCGTATTTTTCAGTGCTATAGGTAGGTACCTATATTGTATGGCTATTCTAAATTTATTAACACGAAACCAAGCACCATTAAGTTTTATACAGTATAATTTTTCTGTTTTTATATGTTGTATTATTTTTTCTTTTTCGGTAATATTTTATTAGCGACATTGCCGGTTTCAATAGGTAATTAAGAATTAAGCATTTTTTCTCTTAAAATTAATCTTTATCTTAGTTTGGGTGAATGCCTATCATATTAATTACTAAAATGAAAATAATTTAATATACGATTTAATTTACGTACTTTGTATTGCTATCATCGTAAAAGATTAAAACAAAATTGAAGATAACTTATGGATCTATAATAGTCAGTTTTTGTGTATAAAGTTACATAAGATTTAATATATTACAGTGATTATATATGTATCGAAAGTTACATTAAAGCCATTAGAAAATACGAAAATATTTTTAATCCTAACCCTAGCGGGACAAAATATCTATCTGCTAAAGCAAAACTTTAAGTTAAGTTAGGTATGTTTAAATATTATCGTTTCATAATATAATATTTCATACCAATCTAGTAAGAAATAAATAGTTACTAATATAAAGAATCCCGTAGGTCGTACGATTCCGCCGGCAGGAGTATCGTGTAGTTAATTGCATAAATTTACAGCCATCATAAATTCATCTTTTTAATGACCGCAGAAGCTTATATTCGGATGCTCCTGCGTACTTCACGATATTTGTATTATTCCCCGATCGTTAGTTTTTTCATTTTTTGATCAAATGGAGATTTTATATGTTATATACATATTTATATAACGATATTATGTGGGGTACAATTTAATTAACGAAAAATATTGAGAAATACAAATAATGAACCTAATTTCGTGTCATTTGTGTAATAGTTTAATTTTGCGCGACTATTTATCAAATATTTACTCGGGTAATAAGATATAGTTTTACAAATAAGTTTTTCAAAGAAAAAGTATTATGGGTTCACTCTGCTGGTGGCCGGGGCGAGCCGGCTTTCGAGTTCGAGTCCGGCTCCGAATGGTATCCATCATATGTTGTGCCTGCATTGTGCACTGCATTATATTTAGCGCGCTATCTGTCCAACGCTACTTATCGGCTCATAACAAATCCTGACCTTATCATCGCCGCGTAAATACGTCAAATCAATATCCGATAACTCACCGCTTCGCACCGTTCACCGACTGCCGTCCAACGCACAACACAAACAAATTTCCTATGCACTGATTCTCTCACCGTCTTCCCAAACAACACCTAATTGAATCCATGTTATCATTTAAAAGTATCGATCAGTCACACGCGTTGGAACCGTTCTCTGCGACGCGTATATTTTTATATTCGACTGGGACTACTTCTTCAATGACACGACATTAGTCTTCACAGAGATTTCTTAAAGAATATCTTAAATGTGCGTTTGGTTACACTTTTTCCCAAAATGAAGTAGTCACAGATCAGCTGAGCGATTGTTTGAAACAATGATGCCGGCGATCACGTATGTATATTTCTAATAACACGTTTAACAACTAAGACGTGCGGAGAGGGACTGACCGGCTAGACCGACCGAGTCGAGTGTAGCATAGGGTGCGCGGCGGAGGACGGCGCGGGGAGCGCGGATGTCATGTAATTCGGTTGTTCTGTCGATAGATGGCGCTCGCAGCCCGGTTCAACATCGGTTACAATCATCGCTCGTGATTTCCTAAATAATTACGCTAAGAAGTACCGTAGGCAAAGCGTTGATGAATCCAAACGTTTACTCTACGCTTTATCGAATTCTCTTCTTCGATGTCCGGAATCAATTTATGTGAATCACGTAAAGACTCGCGACGGAAATTAGTGTGTACATAGCATTACTTTAAAAGGAATTTTATTTGAATGTTGATTCGGAGCGTGGAGTGTTTGGCAAATGTAAAAATTCTATCAAAAATCGAATTGAAATCGTAATCACGGATTGGAATCGATTAAAGTTTGTAGAAGCACTTCAGCTTGATATCTCGAGAGTCGATCAGTGGATAAAACTCATTTCGGGAGTTCCCTTCCTTCCGGACCAAATAAAGAATAGGCATCTAGTTTAACAAGACATTTCTAAGGTTTTTCATTAGCGGAAATTGGTAATTCGATTAAAGACATTCAATATTTGTCTGTGCTGAAAGGTTAATCGAATTTAAAGGAAATAATATTCTTTCCTATCTTATATTTTATAAATTTACATTACCGGTTACATTTACAATTTTAATCATTATTTTCATATTAAAAATTATTTTACGTAGGTAGTGTGGCGATGTGTCTCGTATCAGTCACTTGTTTTTATCATGAATGAGGATAAATATACACAAAACACGTAAATTATACATATTTGTGCAATACTTAAATTATGCACGGGTTAAGTGTGTACTTAGGTATATATAACATTATCGTAGCAATTAAGACAAGCCACGACACAAAAGGGTGACAAATACAATAATATGCAAATAAGACCACGTAATAAAAACAAGAGAAACTATTAAACTGCGTGTACCCAATAATAAGGTAATAAATAAAAGGCGTTAGTGGCGCATAAATAAACCAGAGCTGTCTATGAAATATGACAGATGATACGCGCGACCATAAACAATAGAGTGGCGATATGGACAGATAACGCATTGATTTATTGTTTACGAAGCGCACCTAAATCAATTTACGCTGTATCTACACGGAATGTAAACGTATTCTTCGCATAGTAAAAAATAAAGGGATTTTTGAACTCGTCGTCTACTTTGTATGCAAAGGAATTAATTTTATCATATAGGGTATAGCGTAAATTAATACATTTATAGTGGCTAAACCTGATAATATCATTAACGCAATTATTCATAGATTTCATTAATTATTAACGGTTGTTCTTGTATAATAACCAGATTACATAAGCGTGACATTCTATTTCTACATTTAAATAGATTTTCTTTAGTGGTCGTATTAATAAACATTTTTCTGTGTTAGTTGTGAGTACGAATAATTTAATATCAAGATGAGGTCAATGTTTATGGTTATGTTAATCTTAATGTTCTTAAATATAATGACAACGACCCGAGAATTACAATAATAAAATATTGATCAGTGGATGCTAATGGGTGTCGATAGTTTTATATTTCCATTTGCTGCTTTCATGTTATTTTTAATATCGTTGAATTTATTCTAATAGTATAATGAAAATAGAATATTGGAAAAGTATAAACTTGTGTTGTTTTAAATTACCATTTTATTTTACATAGTGAACAGTGCCTTGTAAAATTTACATATTATGTCTACATAGAGTGCAAGATAAAAAAAGACTAAAAAAAGGCACGGGACTGTTGTAACAATTATAATTTTGCAATTATAACCACACATTGTGTTTCTTAGATAATTGGTCTTATAAGATAACATGATAAATAAAATGTACTCTTAAAATGGTTTCTTAAAATGTTCTAGAGTGCAAGTCCCGCAGGAAGCCTGTCGCAATGATACAATATAAATTCTACGGTGCAGATTAAAGTCTGGGTGCATATACGGATTAGATTCTGGGTGGCTCAGGTTTAGATTGCACATGGCTCAGGTTGTTCGCGCCGTATTTACCGATCCGCAGACATATTAGGCTTCGCAAATGTCATTTTATAAAAGTAATATTGTTGTATATGTTGAAGAACTTTTAAAAGAACTTAATAGAAAAATTAGCCTTCCTGAACATTGCCGAACAAAACGTAGAAATTTACTAATCAAAACTGTACGACTATTTCGAATCTGTACTTGATTTGGTATTCGTGCTTAAAACGTAGAGCATAAAAATTCATTACATTTATTATTAATTCTCAGATTGTTTAAATTGGAACCTATTATTTTTTACGAAGAGAAATAATGATGCTGGTGAATTGTAGTGAAAGATCATGGTTGGTTTTTGATTACGTTAGATAATTTTATTGTAAACTTTTTAAGTAGAATTTCTTCATAAGCTTAAAATACTAATATAACTGTCGTCACACTATAAACTACCATTAGTAGAACATGTTCACGTTAAATACATGAAACCAAAAACATTTCCCACTCATTATTTGTTGTGAAAGTATACACAAATCAAAATTAACTCCTTCGTAAGTAATAATTCAAATGATATTTCCTTGTTAATGGGTTATTGGAACCAGATTGCCTTATAACGTGCAGCATTCGAAGAGGTTTTATATTTAGCTTAACAATGTGGGGAATAACATCTGGTTTTTAATCTGTTTACAATACGGTATTGAAAAATATCGATTAGTAATTGGCTGAAACGGAAGAAGGGTTGTGTGTGTTTATTATCTGTGCACACACGGCTGGTTGACAGATGATTTGGCGGGAAGTGGAGGGGACGAATTTTTATATTATCGTTTTTTCCAGTTGATATTGAATTGATTAAATTATATGAACAAACCAGTGAAATTTTTAGCACCTTGAATTAGAGTTATCATATATCGAATTTCGAAGCGCTTCTAAGAGCTGAGGACCGGGTGGAGTGGTGTCGATTAGGGGAGGTCTTCGGTCAACAGTGGACTTCAAAAGTCTGATGGATGTATGTAATAATGATCTAATAGACTTTATTACGTTTTACTGTTTTGAAAGTTTTAACGAATTCTATAGGAATCCCTGTTTAACGTCTTTTTAAAATTCAAAGCCGAGACAGTGTGCCTTGTGAAAAAAGAAGATTTATCTAACGGTAGAACGGCAGCCCGATGAGGCGGCGGCGGCGGATTGCTATAAATCTTGGAGGACACTCTTTCGGTATCATCGTCTAATCTTCTATCTCTTATAATCTCCAAAAACGAATGTTTTTGCCGTGTTGTCTGTTTTACTGTAAATTATTGGCGAGCTCAAATTCCTACTTTGTGTTACAGAATAGTATCTTTCGTACACCATAATTTTATTTGTAATTAGAATGCAGCCGTAATAAAATTTAACCCGATTCCTTTTAAGTCGTGCCAAGTGATTCCAGGACCGGCAGAAATGTTTGTCCGTTTTAAAATTTATTGCATGTTTTCTAAAGGCAACCTTTTCAAAGTTGGAATCTAAGGGACGTTGGTAAAGTTTTTTTCAGGAAGAATGCTATAATCTGTTGAAAATAAACACATTGCTTGCAAATTTATTTATGTGTCACTTCTTACAGAATTTATAACT
>DWMG01001094.1:0-16244 GCA_018244855.1 Elbella merops
GACATAAACAGTTTTTTGCTAATACTATTAACTTGAGGGTGCCAAGAAAGAGTACGATCCAAAAGAATTCCCAGATTATTAATGTTGCTGTAAATCTCGTTGATGTTACAATCTTTAATTGTAGCGTGTTTGCTCTGAACAGTACAGACTTGTACAAAGGCCCCTAACGACTATAACAGCCGACTAAATATTTAAGTCCCGCATTAAGGGAGTCGATAATGATTATGGCAACGATGGTGATAATGATGATGATAGGTGAAAAATAGTAAAAAAAAACAAAAATAGTGAATACTCTTTACATATTAATGATTGATACCAACAAAAACAGTCACGACAGTCGATAGTAGACAAAATAGAAGCTATCCCCAATTGGTAACAATTTAACTGGCAACTGGAAACTGGCGCCGCGTGTTCACAGCCGACAACTGAGAGCGGGGTTGACGTCTATTTTTATACCGTTCTCAAAATACGTCGCAAGTGCAACGCTACGTAGTGTAAGTGGGACAATTAATGATCGATACAATGTCGAGTGTTCGCTTTCATTGATGTCGTGAACGAGTGACGTTGAACCCGATCGATACTGTCGGGCGAAAATATATCGAATGGTTAAATCCATATTGTGTAAATTTAAAGAAACATTGATAAGATCAATATGCATCTTACTATATATCTATACTTTATGGTCATAATGATGCTAAAATTCCATACTTATTCACAGAATAGTAATATAGCAAGATTATATGTAGTATTCGATAAAACCCATGAATCACTGCAACCAAATATTGATTAATTGGTTTTAATTACCCGACAAACACATGCAAACGCCAAATTATGTATATGAAACGTATATATCAGATACAATGTGCCAATGTAACGGATGCAATTTCCATCACTTCTGTGTTTAAGTATGCTTATATATTGTGACATATATACGTCGATCTATTTTCACAGCATTTAGCGATATTCGTGGATGTATTCGTCGACAATTTACCGACTAAACGACGTTGTCGCACGTTACATCCGACGCGAACACTCGTCGCTGACGTCGGGCTTTAAAAATGAAAGTATTTTTAAATGCGGAAATTTTATTTCAAAAGTTTTCGAGCAGCGGCGCTCACTAGAGGAAACTTGTTAAGAGACCATCGATTATACCTACTACTACACATCGACATTTTTTTCTATGTAAAAATTTCAAAGGTAAAAAATTAAAGATTCGGTACGAAGGTACAATTTAAAGCGATTGACCTATTTCCGTGGTGAGATGAAAGACGCCACTGGAAAAAATCTACACCGTTAACCGTGGGTCAAGTGGTACCTATTGAAAAAAGCCATTTGAAATGTGAATAGATTAATCGAAAGTGCTGACACATTTCGATCGAAAATCGTTCAAAAAGAGCCTTAATTTTGTCCCTAAAAAAGACAACCTAATCTTTTCCACGATAATAGGTATGGCCTAAAATATATCCGATCGATAATATAAAGGTCTTTAGGTACGCAAATAAAACACATTCAGCGAACCAAATTTATTTCAAGGAGTGCTCGAATGACGCATCCAACCCAGGCACACACACAGATAACAATAATAGGTTTTTAAGTGTCAATGTATAACGCACGTACAAAGTCTTAAGATATCTGCGTAATATTCAATACAAATCCACATCACATCTGTAGTAACGAAAAGTAGACGAAAGCTATTCACATTGACGTTTGACAATCGTGACCGGGAAACACAACTTTGTTAACACCCGAAATGTGTTAAGTGCATTAGAAACAGCCGTGGGTACGCTTTAAGTTTAAACAACATTAACGGGATGAACTGTTATTTTAGCTGCGGTCAGCCACGACTCGAACATTTTTGGGACTCATGATGGATAACATTAGATCTTGCTCGAGAGGAAGTTGGACGATTGCGGTACAATTTCGAGATTCGAATTCAAATCCTATAAATTGCAGTGTTTACACCCGCGTTCAATCATTTTATAAAGCGACAGCAAATTAACATACATTTATCATAGATTGACTTATTGTTCACGAAACTCATGAATATAAAATCTGATGTTTTTTTGTTTTATTTCTGTTACCGAAAAATAACGTCCCTTGAGTTTACACTTTTAATGGCCTAATTTCATTACAACAATATAGGTCCTACCTGTTATTCCTATGTGGAATGCCGGCACAGGAGTATACAAAGGTTTATTCTATTGTTTAAAATACTATAAAAATCAATATTCTCTCTACGTAACGTCATGCCTGTAATTTCGAGTTAGAAAAATCCAATAGTACTCAAACCGGGAATCAAAGCCAGGACCTATCAATCGGCAGTCGCGCTTGCAACCACTCGACCTACGAGGCAGTCGAATAATCTTTTTATTTCCTTACAATAAATACATACTAGATATTAAAATTCAGGTCAATGCAATCATGCGTCTTTGTAGTAGGCCAAACATTTATATTGGCGGTGATAATATTAAAATACTCATACTACGCGTATAGAAATGACACGTTCTTTATGCAAATGTATATATATAATGTACAAGTAACTATGTTATCAAGTATCACGATTATCATATTCTCGAGAACCTTTCGCTCTTACATTTAAAACGAGTCTACTGTGGATACTTGGATGTTGAAAATAATATTATACGTCGCTCAATTCTTAATGAGTCATGATTTTCAGTGTATTTGGTTATTTGCTTATTTGACTTGCTTCAATTTAATTCTTCGGAAGAATTCATTACGGTAGCTTGTGAAGGCGTGTGATACGGCGCACGTGGGTGCCCACGGATTCATCGCAGTGACGAGAAATGCACTGGGATATATAGCACTAAGTGCTAGGTAGGGACCTACCCCTAAAGTACCTGGTGTGAATATGTACACGTATAGAGAAATTCGTACGCCAATATCTAGAAATTAGGAACAAAAGAAAACCTATATAAAAAAGCAAGCGATGGAAAAAACAGATACGCAGAATAGTCAATACGTAATACTCGTAAAGCTATATGAGATTAGATTGAAAATAAAATTTCTGAAATATATATACATCCTGAGATATAAATCCCGGGATATATAACTTAAGATACTCATCCGGAGATATGAACCCTGAGATATACACCCGAGATATAACTTAAGATATGCATCTTGACATGTGCATCGTCAGATATGCATCCTAAGATATGAATCCCGAGATATACATACTGACATAATTATAAACAATGACAATATGGGGCAACGTTACTACCTGTAACACACACACACACTCATAGCAACTATTGTTCGTATTCACGCGCCACATTGGCCGAGATGTTGCATCGTCACGTTGTTTTCGCTCAGATGTGGCATTGTAAGGCGGTTCTGGTCGAATTTCAGTTCCCGGTAATAATTCTTGAGTGCACATTCACACTTACGAAGACAGTAACACTAAAGAAATACTGGCAACATTGCATTTGGCTATGCTACTTAAGTTTATCTACTTATTTACCACTAATCAGTTTCGAGATTCATGGACTCTGACACCATTTTACTACAATATGCCGTAACTATTCGCTAGGAGACGCTGCAATAAATAGACCTCTGCTTGGTTAAACCAATTGGTATGAAAATAAGTATTTGATTACAAAAAAAAAAATCTATTATGCATTCATTAATTAATCATAGATAATGATCAATTAATGAAAAAAAAAATTAATCATAGATAATACCACAAAATCAATAATTGAATCATTGATTAATTTATAGTTAGTCATCGATTTCGCACAAAAGTCATCCGAGTTTTGTTGAGTCGTTTTATTTTATTATACAGTCAAGCCAAGACCCTGATGGGGTAGTACCGAGTGCCAAATATTTCTATGCATGTAGATTTGACATACTTCAACATTCATCACTCTCATCGTACAAACACGCCGGTTTCGCGGATTCTGATTTCATCAGCCAGTATCTGACGTATTTGGTCAAGACAGACGAGTAGGTATTGGTCTCCCACGGCACCTGTATATATTGTACATATGTAGTTTATAACTAATTTTCTATATACACACATTTCTACTCTAGGTAAAGCTAAAAAATTCTCCCTAGAGACATGAACCTACAAAACATACACACATGCATACATGTGTACCTCATAAAATAGATCAAAGTTATTATGTTGACCGTGGGCGGCGCCAGTACGACCGCCGTGGACTAACATAAGGGTCCCGGAATTAATACAGTCCATTTAGTCGCTAGCCTAAATACAAGATATTTTGAGTTTCTTTTGGACATTAAGTTATCATTTCGTCATCCATATACATTCTGCTGCCGTGTTTCTTCTAAATATATCTCTCTTTATATACGCACGCCGATTTCGGAGACTGTTGATTCTCCCATGAGCCAGTATCTGGCCTATTTGATCAACATAGGCGAGTCTTAGTCTCCCTCGGCTCCTGCGGTCAACATTAGCATCGTAGATCTGCTTTCTCATTTGCTGCTTTCATCAGCCATTCTCTCAGCTCTTTCTCATATTTATACCAATACTCTCTTTCACTCTAAGCGTCTTTCTTATATCAGAATCGCAAATATTACCACACTATACTTCGCATTAAAATATCGATAATAAAATCGGATCCCTCATCATAACTCAAATGAAAAAAAAACTCACAGTACGAGTGGCTGAAGTCCATTCAAAGAATTCGCACGCCGCAAATAAAAAAAATAAACATAAAAGTATGGACGTGGAAATGGTCAGTGACTTGGCGAACGCTCTCATATAAAAACTTTGGCTCGGCCGCGTTGGCTGTAAAAGAAAAACGATTCCATGTTGAGCTAGGTCCGGATGACGTCTGTATAGCGCACAGAGCAAAACCACGGATGGTATAATGACAATAATAATTTTGAACATCTCCTGTGGAGATAATAATATTTTTGGACATCTGTCGTATGTGCACGACCATCTGATCCCAAAGTAAGCATCAAGAGGGTATTTTTATGGTGACCAGGCAGCTGATAAACTATATACTCGCATATGCATGTTAATATACGATTACATAGTTATTTTTTACACATAGACACAACAAATACTTGAGCTCCTCAACATAAAAAAATATTCTGGGTGGGACACACACACAACCCCCGGCGCAACAGTCAGGTTAACTATAAACGGAGACAAGAATCTCCGCAGTTAGAAGAAACACCAAGGAGATGTAAGGGATTCCAACCACCATCTCAGGAACCCAAGCCAACCTCATCTGCATGTGGTAGGCGACCGACTGATTGCGATATAGCGCAGCCTAGCGAGGAGATTACGGACATAAACCCCCTTTTGGGGAGGCCTATGTCCAGCAGTGCATTAAGATAGGCTGATGATGAGAAGAAACACGTCATATATGTATGTAAGGATATCCTCACAGAGTTGGCGTGCTTCGATGGAAATATGCCTATTTGGCACTTTGTGCAATATTTTTAGCCCAAGAAGAACCTGGCGTAATGATATAATAAAGTGACATACATGCATTTTCCAAAAGTTTAATCATAATTAAAATCAATTAATTGTTGATCTATACAAAATACCAACAAAGCGAAGCCAAAAAATCGCATTTGTTCGTCCCAATTCCAAATAGTACATTAACTGCTGTTAATAATAATACACACATGTAAAATAGGAAGGGCCTATCAAGATAGAGACACTAATGTTATAGGGGAGCGGTGAGCAAGGCACCCACGTCACGTGTCAATCAAGCGGACGTACGTATAACCGGCAGAAATCAACTGGGCATCTTGCTTTGATGACGTCATAGCGTAGTACTGACTGCAGATAAAGCATTTGATCTATTTTATTATTATATGTTCTCAGATTAATGTTAGTATGAGATTATCTGTCACGCGAATATGTGAATAGCTAATTTACTGCCCCTAGTGAAGTATTAAAGACGAAATAGGTGAAATTAGATGTTCGTAGAGGAATCATTTTCCTCCCTAGTGCCAAGTTGATTTCCGCGTGTTGTACGTGAGTCAGTCAGTCAAAGCAAATGACCGTACGTTTAGATTGGACGAAGCAATAAAGTGAGCTGTTTATTTACGGCGTTAGAGGAAGGGGCTGCTTGTTGAAGAGCAGGATGTACAGACGGGGAGATAGACATCAAAGAAAACTATATATTTCTATATATATAATTAGCTATGGTAAATTACTTAACTTACATACCATTACCGTTTTACCATTTTACAATATGTAAATAATCAAATTTTAAAAAGTTATTTCCTCATTAAAAATTAATTTCATTAATCAAGAACGCCAGTGTGCATCCAATGTCTCATTTTAATTTAAATAAAGATATATGTAATTTCAATTAAAAATTAAGCAATTAGTAATCATTTATTATTTTACTTCATAATGTTGTGCGCGCACGCTTGAACGTTATGAGTTCGATACGGATAGAATTATCTAAAATATTTTGTAATTTTCAACATTGAATCCACTCGTTAGTGGTATTAGTAACTTCGTTTTTAAAAACTATTATATCTACACTGAACTACTGAAAAATTCTATTTAAAATTAAATGTGTATAGTATGTTAGTCACTGTTCTAGTGATAGCCAATGCGATTGTTGGACAATAGGTGTTGGGTACAATCCCCGGGGTGGACAAAGTATTATTCGGTTATTTCAAAGTTCAAAACCCCAGTGGTATCTCACAGTCTAGATTCGTGCCTTGTACAGGGCAATAGACCATCCCTTAATACATGGGACGTAAAAAATAACTTATGAAAAAAGGCACTACTACACTCCTCTAACTACGCCTTCGAGGGAATATGGGCGTGATAATAATGAAAGCAACGTCGGTTTTTACGTATGCATATAGAGTAATTTGAAGTAGTGGCAAGCGAAAGCTGTTCAGACCAGTTGTATGCCGTGAAATTTATTATCTACGTACCTGTTGAACCTTTCTCCGAAGGCAAGGGTGCCGGTGATAACTGCCAAGTAATGAAGTGCGACATTTTTGTGTTTAAACATAACAACACTTCAGCAAAACATCCTGTACACACACGCACATACGAGTACATATTGCAAAGTTTAAAAAACCATCACTAATTAGTTTAGGAGTTTTAATTACGTAAAATAATTTTAGATAACGGCGCTGGGAAGGGATTTAAAATGTGATATTATCATCTGGTTCTTTTTTCCGGTTTAATAAAGTGCCTGGCCAGTCAGAGACCTGGCGTGATGATATGTATATATAAAGTGCGCATTATTAACAAAGAGATGACCCTACAGTTTTATTTATTACCAATTGAAAAAACTTATAGCAAATCTTTAAAAAGCTTACGAATCTATATGCATGAAAGGTGGGTAATATAAAAAAAACAAACGCGTAACACGACAAAACACGTTCTCTTTTTCCATGTTTTAATCGTCACCAGATTGTACTGAGATCACACTGGAGTAATAGTAAGCCATTTGTAGAACAGGACCTCACTATATCACTGCTTAGGTTCATAACAGATGGCCAAAATATATACATATTTGTACATTTTTGTCAAGTATATTTCCCATAGAGGCAGGCAGAAACTAAGGATTCTCAACACTGTCACAAGTTACGACCCTGGCATACTTCCTTCACCTTACAAACAAGCCAAAACGCAAGGGAAAAAGTCGCAAAATTATTTTAAACGACTTGTCACCGCGTCTGTACCCCGCGCGGCCTGTGTATAGTGTTTATGCAAACCGCCCCAATTCGAGAGCAATGAAAAGACACTGTAACAAACTATCATATGTTCATTGCATCCAACTCCATCTACTTGTTCTTGCTATCTGACACACGCCTTTATAACACCTCACATTGGTATGTACCGATCACCCCCACACCTGTGAGAAACCTGGAGCATACTTCACAACGCTCCATCAGGACAGATAAACGGCGGTACGAGTTAGCTGCCTACTCATCTGACGGCTGTTATTAAGCCACCTTTGAAGCCTCTGGTGTGGTGTGTAAATGCCTCCTCCTTCAAAGACGACAAATTCTTATTCATAGTCAATATTATATGCTTTTCTTCAAAGTAACCATGCAATAACTATAATTATCATACACTTAGCTTACACCTCACCTTTAAACATTTGAGACAGAAAGTATGTTGACAAGGCAGCACTCGGGAGGATGTGTCCAGCCTCTCCAGACAAACGGAGCACTCCAGGAGGTCATTGAGCAAGCCCTCATCCATTCCGGTCAGGATTCTGGAACAATAATAATTCTTTATTTCGGACAAGATCCAATAGTTACAACATGCTACAGTTAGTTTTAAGATTAACTATATAACATTTGAAGTAATGGTGAAAAAAAAATCATGAGAAAAATTGTATGATTTTGAATTTTCTACAATGTTTTTCTAGATGTGCAAGCCTTACATGGGTAATTTGTGTGTTATGTGCTAATTACAACTTGTCCAATATGAAAGACCATACCCTTAAGAATTATCATTTTGTGAGGAGATATCTACCAATATTGAACAGCAGAATGATAAAGTATTTGTTATAATGATGATGAAGATTATTTACGAGCATGTAGACCTGTCTAATTAATAGTATAACAAAATTTGATTGACATATAGTCCCATAGACAATAATAATAATAATTTATATTTTAGGACATCTTCATACAACTTGGTCTGAAGCCAGAATAGACTTAAATAGAGCCTGTGTTGTGGTGACCAAACAGTTGATAAACTACATTTATACATATTAATATACACCCATATAAATAATACTTTTTGACATCAAGATGCAGAACAAATGCTCATCAGATAAATATTTATCCTGGGTCTGAATCAAATCTACAACCCCTAACACAGGAGTCAAACTCTGACCTCTGGATTAACAGGCCAGTCCATAATAAACTTTATCTAAGTATAAAACATATTGAGCATATTATACATTTATTTTCAATGGCTTACATTTCATCATTCATTTATTTCACAAATTATTGAGTGACTTTATGTAATAAAATAAATATTAAATGCAGTTTTTTTTGTGTATCCACACATCTTGACACATACATCATATATTTCAGGGATAGGTAGATATTAAAGCTTTCTGACGAACTTCTCTTGCATCTTTCTACTTTGAGGAAAGTCATTGTGACTGCTGACCAAGAGATCTTATTCGATCCCCTGGTTGGGCACAAGTATTATTGATTTTTCTGACTTGAAAACCCCAGAGTCACACCTCAGTTTTCTATTGGGTCATAAAGCATAATTAGTGAAAAATAGGAGGACTACTATACCCCACTACTGATCCCTTTGGGAAAATATTGGTGATGTTATGTTACATCCATGAACAATTATTCATGAATTAATTTTATAACATAACAATTACGTTGAACTTCAATGATGAGAATTTTATGTTATTTTCCTGTTTAGTCCTGTCTTTTTTCCACAACCATTGATTTGCATTACAACAATGCACTGTGGATTTCAATGTATAGTTTTCATAACAATGGACAACATTCTGTAAAACATCTACAGTAATGACAATGTTTCAATAAATATTATGCTCAGAGGTGGGCTAATTGAAAAATGTATGTAATTTATGATTAGTTATCACCCTATTTACATCATACATCCAAATACACATTTTGAGTTGAGTTAAATTTTAATTGCAATCAAATTTATGGCTGAACACATAATATTAAGTAGGAAAAATAACTTAGTTTGCCAGTAAAATGATCCTATTTCAAATACCTGCTTACACAATAAATCCTATCATTTGATAGGATATCCTTAGAGGCTTGTCATTTTATAAGCTTTATTAACCAAGTCAAAACCACCACAAGAATGCATATATGAAAAAAGTAATGAATGTAGTGATACCTATTTGCTAGGCTAAATAACAAAAAAATAAAAAAATTTATAGGAACACATCAGGTCTGTAAGGATAGAAATGTGGAATTGATGCTTTCTGCCTAACTAACCTGTGAGAGACCTAACATGTTGATATAGTTATAACATTGTAAAAATTTGTCATCTTAACAGATTATACACAACAACACAAGTATTACTGATTAATATTAGAGATAGACTTGGCTATGGATAAGAAAAAGAGAGTGAGACAAAGAGACAATGTAGAACATGATGAAATTCATTCTGAATTGTAGAACAAAGTAACATTTTCAACTACACTTAAAACTTTCAACTACCCCCTTTAGGTGCACTTTCTTTTGTTATCCATATTATTAACATCATCCTGTAAAAATATTATTTGTGTGATATTAAACAACAGTGAATTAAAATGTAAATTATTAATTTATATCGTACAGGGGAATTTCTAAATCACACTTTCATTAATAACTAGAATTTCTTATACTGGGAAGGAAACAGGATGACTTCAATGGATTTACTTTAATCTAAATTATTTATTTATATTGCTAATAGTAATTTCCATATGACAGTTTCATTATTATGTAGAGTGTCTTATTACAGGAAAAAAAGGTTAATTTCAATGCAACAATACCATTAATATTGCACTAGTAATTTCTGCATTGGTGATTTTCAGAGTACTTTTTTATTTATTCCCTGGTTATAAGTATTTTTTAAAATTTGATGCTATTTTATCACTTAAGTTTGAGCAAGTATGTATGTATATCCATTTATGATTGAATTGGATCATTGCAATTTTGCTAAATTGATGTTTTTTTTCAGTTACAAACTGATTATAATTATATCATCACACTAGGTCCCTTACTAGATAGCCAGACAGCCCTTCTTACAATATTGCGTATGTAATGCCTTAACTAAGTACTTAATGACAACATAAGGTAGCTGTGGCCAATATGTTTCTATGCAGTTTACAATTCATTTTTTTATTATGAAAATATCTAATGTTTCTTTACATTTTCTATAGTATTTATAAGTCTTGTACAAATGTTTTCTCTTTGCTTCATCTTGAGTTTACAGAAATCTTATTACCTACTTATCTTATATTATTAACATTAAAAATAGGAAAAAACTGTATTTTTCAAAACAATATGCTCTTGAAGGAAAGAGGTGATGTGATTATAGTAGAAAAAGTAAAAGACCTTCATAGTAACAGTAATTGGTATTAACAAACTTTCTAGTATACCATGCTGGCTGTGTATTGAATATAAGATATTATAACAAGGCAGTTTTTAATGATGACAAAATTCACATAGCAAAGAAAATACTGTAATGCATAATGCATTTCATAAATTTTATTTTGTTTGTGTTGTTTATTTATCTTTTAAATTATTGTTCAAATATAATTCCAAATACAAACATAGATAAGAATAATGTTAGATAATAGATCAGTTTCAAAACAATAATATAATAAGAAAATTAAATACATTCGACAACGAATAATTGGAATGGAGTGCAGATTGCATAAATAGGCTTATTTATCTGAATATTCGCCTTGTATGACATAATGTGTATTTACATAAAACAGATAATTAGTACAATCTGTACAATGTTTACGATTATGTGAATGCTCTTTCAGTACGGATACGCTGTGACGACTGTTCAGAAGCGAGATAAGACTGGCCGGTTGCCAAAAAAAAAACATTTTACGACGAGTTAACGCAATATTGTATTTACATTTCATTCATCGCTGGTTACAAGATCATTCTTCGACATAGTAACATTCCTAACACGAATACTGACGCTCGCTTTTTGAAAATTTTCGAACGTGCATTACTTGCAATGCAACTTTTACTCAGATTTCTAGAACAACTTTGTAATTCGACAAGTCTAGACACAGCTCAAAAACGTTGATGACTCACCGAATATTTTAAATTCCAATGATGTTAGCGGGAACTCGGTCCATTATTGCACGGCACGAAACAAACTCAGGATACCACCCCGAGACAATCACTCATACATTTTTTGATATAATAATACTTTCCAACGACACATAATTACAAGACACTTCACTTATACGTAATTATTACACTAATACACTAAGGGTCATCGGCTAATGGTAATATTGTGAGAAATATTCACTTGTTCACATAAAAACTCATACAATTTCACGCACAAATGCCATTCTCGCCGCTTACCTCTCTTTCGTTCGACCGCACGTTGGGGGAACGGGGGTGGGACAAGGCAACTATCCGCTGGGTGTACAGTAATAAGATCGAAGAATATACTAATATTAAACCACATCTATACACAAATCGTCTTTCAAACACTTATTTTTTTTATAAATAAAAATAGTAAAATAAATTCAATGTTTACTTTTAATAACGAAATTTAAAAAAATATGTATTAAGCATTGTAGTATTGTAAATAACAGTGTTCAGTAATTTTGCTTGGCAGTGATATTCAGCCGATATTCTACGCTTTCCTTTTAAAATATTTTTATAACTCTATATTCACATAATAATAGTTTTATTAATAATTTTTGTACAATACGAGTATCCAATATCAAACTGTTCTATGGGAGCGTTCCACTAGCGTCCACAACGATCAAAATGCTCCTTTAACCGTTCCACATAGCGACCGTGGTCGTTGTGGTCGCGGCGAAAACGTCATTCATGACGTCATGACTTAGGGCGCGTACACATAGAACGTCGGTTTTTACAGGATCCTTTTTTAACGGATCCGTCGCTGCTGGTGGTAATATTCACACAGCATTTACAGGACCGATTTTAACGGATCCGTCGCTACTGGAGGTAATATTCACACAGCATTTACAGGACCGATTTTAACAGATTCGACGCTACTGGACTTTCGTTCTTCAGTGTATCACATACTTTCTACGAGGATGGACGTTGTCGTGTTGTATTGGTACCATCGTCGTCTGCGTCGGAGGATGTTACTGGATCCGGAATACTGTAAAACCGTAATCCTGTAAAACGGATTGCTGCTTATTTTGTCGGATCTGTATTTTTTGCTGGATCCGGAATACTGTATTCTGTGTGAACTCGCTCATACACCTACATACGCTAATAACATATACGTTTAAACGGACCTGTAAAACGGACATTCTATGTGTACGCGCCCTTAGGCGAATCATTGGATACCCTGGTCACCTGAGAGCTGGCCTGCGGTGTGCGCGGGTGAAAGGGTCTACACACAAGCATAAGAGTAGAGTCCGCCCCGCCCACTTTGTACGATAACGCAGGAGGGCTCTGCTAGTTTGGATACAGATTTGTTCTGTAATAACTCATTCCGACCTATACATCAATAGGTGGACTGCAATACGATGTTTCTGTTTAAGCATTTTTGTTTTTTGATTCATATCCTATTGTTATACTTGTTTTGGTATTTATCAAACTTACATTGTGTTTCTTAATATTTTGATGTATCGTAACCATTCACCAATTTTGTTTTGCCACTGTTTGTATAACTCGCAGAGGTGAACTAGCACTTCGCTTTGACGACGTAATAGCAAGGCACTGGCGTGGCGAAGGGGAGAGTCGTAAGGATTGGTAGGTGGAGGAGAGGTATTCCTCGCAAGTGCTAAGTTGATTTCTGCGTGTTATATACACCGTCCTTGATGCGTCGGAATTATCTACATCTAATAACATTTAGAACAGGAATAAAATACTCGGCATTATGATGTGAAAGAGCTTGTTATTGCATTTGGTAGCCCAATTTACTGAAGCGGATGCGTAAACCTGCACCTGATTGTAAAGGACAATCTTTAAGTGAAATTCGATCTTTGTAAACAGATATTTTCCATTCTATCTATATCGTTCGTTATATTTTTTGTATAATTATTGTAAGGCTGCATTTATGATAGCTAATATAACTTTAATTGTATGATATCCTCTTCAAAGGGAGAGTACTATTAAAATGTTCCCTTGTTTCTGTGCCTGCCAGTGTACACCTGGCGACCTAGAGTTGGTCTGCATGTATTACTTGAAGTTCTGCACAATTGTTCGTCCCATGGAAAATGTACAAACTGGCATTATCATCATAGTTATCCATCATCATCTTCAGCCGCTGGTGACACATTATCATCACTTTGATTTCTCCAAAATCACGCCACAGAGCTGGATCTTCGGTTCTTCGTTTCGAAGCACTGCCAGCCTTTAGGCATTAATCGTTAGTCTACCGAGCCGGTGGGCATTCTGCTTGCAGTATATTGCATTCAAGTATTCTCCAAATGTGTAATATATAAAGTAAATCTAAAATTCCAATTGTCAGATGTCAGGTAAGCTGTGTTGTCATATAGAGCAATAGACAAACCGTTTAAATGAGTCCTCGCCTACGCGGTACAAGGGCGCGGGGGTAGGGTGACAAAGGGGACTGAGAGAGGTGCGGGCGGCGGGGGCACTTTGTGTGATATACTAGAGGCGAAATGCGCACTAGACAGATCTTAAGATATGTGACGTCTAGTGGTTAACTGTGAAGAAGTCGTGGTTTTGTATACATTAATAATTCTTGTTTAAATAAAAGTTTATTGATAATGATACTAAATTTGAAAGAACTAACTATAAGCTATGTAGGTAAGTAAATAGAATATTTGGTAATAAGCTATTGTACTATTTATTATATAGAATAATCAATCACTTATTTCAATATCAATGGAACTTGATTCTTCACTTTCAAAGCAGCTATCATCGGAATCATCAGATTCGTCCTGAGTGTTAATAATAAAATGAACAGCATCATCCCGAATCCCATCATATTTGCAGTACTGGACCTCGATTTTAATTACATGGTTAACACAATGGTCCCACTTCCCTACGGAATATTCACCAAATAATCCATGTAATATAGTTCTTTTTGGTCCAAATTAGATTAGGGTTCACGTCTGGGTGGTATGGAGGCAAACGCAACACTTCATGTCCATTTGTTTCGTCAATTTTGTAAATATCTTCCGTATCTGTCTTTTTAATTGCAATAAGTTGTCCTTTCTAAGCTCATCATCAAAAGCCACATCATGTCCTCGTAACCATGTTTGCATAACTGCCTTGGTAGAAGCTATAGTCGGCTTTTTCTTCTCGAACCGAATGATAAGCTGCGTTATGCAACACGATGATAGAATTAGTGGTTTATTAGGCGTTAGCTTTTCATTTATCCATTTACTGAAATTCATATTAGTAATAATTAATATATGTCTTCCTTCGCTAAGTTATTTATTAATAGCCTTTAGATATTTCCACCTCCACGATGTTATATTTGGCTGTTCAATAAGGATTTTCCTGTTAGAACCGCATTTATTAAATATAAAACCTAGGTCATGTTACAACAGCTTTAAATATTCTCTGCCGCAGTGTAATATATTTTCTTCTCTAAGCACAGCGTTCAGTTTTCTGAGTAGGTATTTTTTATCAATTGTGTAAAATTGTGAAATTGTCTATTTCGACTCTTTTTTGCGGACCTGTTTTGATTGTCTCGGTGATTTGAATCTGTCATTTTCTTTCAATAATTTCCCTATTTGTACAATTCTAAATACACTTTTTTTCCGATAGTCCAGTAACTTCTGCTACGGTTTTGTTTAAAGGTATGTCTTGTTGATATTCAATAGAATTTGGGTCCAGTTTCTTTTTTCTAAAATATTCGTATACGTTAAAAGCCATTTGCTTGCACTGACTATTAATTTAATGTCCGAAGATATTTCGAGTCATCTTGAGAATGTTATCTCATGTATAACTTCTACAAAGTGTCCGCAACAATTAACACGTGTTATCGCCACCCGCGTAGCAAGCGATATGAGTTAAAATAAAAATGCGCCCGCCGCCCGCACCTCTCTCATTCCCCTTTGTCGCCCTAGCCCCGCGCCCCAGCACCGCGCAGGCGAGGACTCATTTAAACGGTTTGTCTATAATACATAAGTCGAATGAAGATTTTACATTTTATAATGTAATTTACAACTACGAACTATCTTGTCGTCCAACATATCTCAATGTCTGAAGTCGAAAATATTCGAACAATGTGTGACACGAAACGATATCTTGTCGTTCGTCGCCGCGGCGGGCTTTTTCGCCACATGGGAACGAGATTACGGGCCTTGAGGATTCCTTCCTTACCCGGGCAGTCTCAGGGCGCAACAGGTTTACCGAAAATACATAAACCTTGTTGACCACTGAGACTCATAGTGAGTCAAATCGACTCACCGACTTTCCAGGTTTCTGGCTAGCTTGCTCCACTCCTTCACAGGCAGAACATCTAGTTATGTGAAAGATTCAGGGCATTTTGTCAACCTGCTCACCGACGTGCGAGTGTTAGACTCCGTAATAATAGTCAGCTTCGACATAGTCTCATTATTCACCAATGTTCCAGTAGAGGACTCGATAGTCATAATTTCAAATCTAATAAA